>ML793785.1:242160-257895 GCA_009831015.1 Picea engelmannii
TTGGGATTAGAAGTATGGCAGAGGACTGGTCATATTTTCCTGAGTCAAGGAAAATATACAGTGGAGATATTGAAGAAGTTCAATATGACATAGTGCAAATCCATCCCTACACCAATGGTGATGGATTTGAAGAAAATGAATGACGTTGATTTAGATGAGATTGATCCACATTTGTACCAACAACTAATTGTATCATTGATGTATTTGGTTAACACCCAACCTGATATATGTTATGCAGTGAATGTACTTAGTTAGTTAATGATTCAGTCGCGATGAACTCACTGGATAACAATGAAGCATGTATTGAGATATCTATGAGGCACAGTTGGATATGGCCTGAGATATGCCTCTAGTGATGAGTAGAGTCTGTAGGGATATGCTGGTGCATATTGGGCAGGGAGCGCAGTGGACAGGAAGAGAACATATGGTTATTGTTTTACCTTGGGGTCTGTCATGGTTTCCTGGTGCAACAAGAAACAGAGCTCTATGGCCTTGAGTACCGCAGAAGTAGAGTTATATCATTGAGTGTGGAAGTCTGTGAAGAAGTGTGGATTCGCTAGCTCTTGATAGATTTATTTGATCATGAGATGGATCCTACCATTATTCATTGTGATAACCAAAGCTCTATGAACCTCTCTAAGAACCATTTGTTTCACGATACATCGAAACACATTGAGATAAAATATCATTATATTAGATACATGGTGAAGATGAAAGCAGTACACGTGCAGTACCTTCCTACACATTAGCATATTGCAGATATCTTCACCAAACTTCTTTCCAAGATGAAGTTCGAGTACTTCCATGAGAGACTAGGCCTGGTTGAGAATACCTCCCTAGTTGAGAGGGAGTGTTGATGATTACAGCCAAGACAAAGTTTGAGTACTTCCATGAAAGACTTGGTGGAGAATGCCTCCCTAACTGAGAGGGAGTGTTGATGACTACATCTTCATGAGACATCCTCCAAAATACAGATTGAGTGAGTCGGCCTGTGAGAGAGCCCATGAGTTGGGTGTGCCCATGAGATGGGTATGTTGTTCCTCTCTGAGACAGAGATGGAACGTTGTGTGCCCTTGTGTAGGGAATATGCCCATGACATGTGTATGTCGTTCTCTCTGAGACAGAGATGGAACGTTGTGTGGCCCTAAGTAGGGAATATTCCCATGAGATGGGTGTGTTGTTTGAGATGAAACGATGTGTACCCCTGTGAGGGGTGAAGGAGCCCATATGATGGGTTTAATGTTCTCCTTTGTGTAGAGATTTGAGATGATGTGGTACTCCAGATGATTCTCCTGTGAGACTCAGTGAGTTAGTTATCTGTTGAGTAGGAAGTCCCTGTGGCTGAGCATAGGTGGACATGATCCTAGTGTCTAAGCACTAGTGAGTGTGTGTCTAGATGATTCTCCCGTGAGACTAAGTGAGATAGAGATATTTTGATTTGGACGTCCCTGTGGCTAAGCACATGTGGACATGCCCCTAGTGGTTGAGTACTAGTGGGTGTGTGATATCCTTTTCTATATTGTATAAGAGTTAGATTTACCTATAACCCTAATTGTGATGTAAAGGGTACAGTTCGGCCCTAGCATAGAGTAAAAGATAATTATTGTAAAATATAATTAATATGGTAATTATTAATTATATTTAGAGTTATTAAGGTCGGCCTTGTTGTGCCAATAGACACCACTTTTGATGTGTCTAGTCTAATATAAATAAAGGTGATTTCCCCATTGAGGAAACACAACACACATGTGATTTTGGAAATTTTAGCAAGTAAAAGTTCTAGGGCTAAAGTGTGCACCTCTCTTGGGTGCTAGCCTTATTGGTTTTTGAGAGAACCCTTTTGTGTGATTGGTCTATGGTGTGGGAGGTCTTTCTCTTGAGAATATAGCAAAGGATTGGTTGGGTTTTCTTCCCTTGTTGAGAAGGATATCCCAAGATAGTTCTTGTGTTCTTGTGCATGGTATTTATTCTTGTGATCGTGGTTATTGCAACAAATTGTTAATGGTGTAGCTACATTTTTCTATGGTTCAAGTAAATGCTAAAATTGAAATAAACCTCATGCTTGAGACTAACATAGTGAAAATTCAACAACCGCCACTGTCTTTTCCATGTTGAAGTGTCCTTCCACCCGACTGTACTGGGATTTTGAAATAATGTTTTCTCACTCACTTTATGGAATTCAGAGATGGACTAGATGGAACAACAACCCATCTTGAAGATGGAAATTAGTGGCAGTTGTGTTTACGCTCAACATCCGGTAGGTGTATGGGAAGTCAGGATCTATTTCATAGAGGTGGGACCATCCGGAGGTCTCATGGCCACAAGATTTTAGCACTGTGGTGAGTGTCGCGATTGGAGGTCGGTTGAGGAAATCATCGACTCGATTGATTCTTGATGTTTTGTACTTGATATTGAGGTGAAATTACTGCAAATATGTGGACCACTTATCATTGCAATCATTTTGCAATTTTTCTTGTGTTTGCATGAACTGCAACAACTTATGATCATTGTGGATGAATGTTTCCTTCCCGAGATTGTAATGCCTCTACTGGTGGTAGGATTACACAATGGAGTACATTTCTTTGTCATAAGTAGGGTACTTATAGATGAAATATGATAGTGTCTCACTATGATAGGCCATCGGGTGGTCGTGTTGAGTGATGAATGTGCCCACAACATAATTTGAAGCATCTGTCTCAATCTCAAAGGGTTGTTGCAAGTCAGGTAATGAAAGCACTGGGGATAAGCACAAGCATTTCTTCAGGTCATCGAATTCTTTCTTTTGGGATAGTCCCCACACAAATTTTTCCTTACCACCACCCCTAGTTATTTGACTAAGGGCCCATGCAATATGGGAGAATCCCAACACGAACTTGTGATATAAATTGGCAAGGCCTATGAAGCTCGAAATCTCAGTGAGCGTGGTTGGGGATGGCCAGTCACAGATGACTTGGATCTTGGTTGGATCAACATGCACACCATGCGCATCAACAATGTATCCTAGGTATTGGACCCTATACATGCCAAAGGATCATTTTTCCAATTTGACATATAGTTTGTGCTACTGCAGAGTGTGCAAAACCTACTGAATATGTTGCAAGTGTTCTTCCCAAGTCTTTTTGGAGATGAGGATGTCATCTAGATACACCACCACAATAGAATTGGTGAAATATCGCAAGATATTGTCCATCATCCTCATGAAATTTGTAGGGGCATTTTTCAAACCAAAGGGAATGATGAGCCATTCAAAAAGACCTTCTTTTGACTTGAAGGAAGTTTTCCATACATATTTGTTTTATATTGGGACCTGATGGTATCCATACTTCAAATCAATATTACTGAAGTATTTTCCCCCCTTGAGTTGATCAAGGAGATCGTTGATTCAGGGAATCGGGTACTGTTTCCTGATTGTGATTTTATTTAGGGCCCAGTAATCAATGCAGAGTCGCTAGGTCTCGTCCTTTTTCTGTACCAACACGATTGGGCTTCCACAAAGTGATGAGTTGGGTCAGATGTGCCGCTTATCGAGTAGTTCTTGGATTTTACACCTAATCTCCTCATTTTCTAGTAAAGAGCAGTGATAGACTGGCCCATTGGATAGTGGTGCGTCAGGGATCGGATTGATGGGATGCTTGACTTGACAATGCAGAGGTACCCCAGTAGGTGATGCAAATATTTATTTCTATTATTCCACGACCTTATCCATGTGCTTCTTCTATGTGGAGAGGTCATCTGAAGAGGCCACAAATGTGGTGGCAACCTTTCGCTCACTCTAAGATCAAATCATGAAGAAGAAAAACTTCTTGGTCTAAGAAATGACCCTCCTTCATTGCTTAGCGTAGATCAAGCAAATAACACGAGGTGGGACTACCTTAGATATCTTGTACAATTTCCTGTTCAAAGCAATAATATCACTATGAGGCCTAGACTCATATAGAACATGACATTTCCATAAATAAGTTTGGCCCAAAAGAACATCACAAACTTCAAGGGGAGAAACATCACACAATACCTCATATTTGAATGGCTTGATGCCATATGACATGCGACACTATCGGTTGATGTGAAGATCACTTCCTTGACAGAGCCATCTGATGGTGTAGAGTTGCAGGTGCGGCATTGTCAGCAGGGCTAGCCACTTGACGACCTTTGTTGTTGCTACCACTATCAATGATGAAGTGTAGTGGAGTGCCTTTTACCCATATCTGTGAATGAAAGAGGTTCTCACCTTCCTTTGGCTCATCGGGTTCACGGGGCTGGATCTTGGTGGTAGAAACAGTGGCACTGGGTTCCACATTAATTATCCATATCCCTTTTTCTGGTTTTGACTCAGAGTCAGAACCCTCATCTTATTCAGAGGATTTTACCTCAGCCACCAATGACTTCTTTGAGTGATAATGAATAGTGTTATGCCAGGGGATCTTATGGAAGTGGAAGTTGCACCACTTCTTAGTATCTTTCTTCATCTTCCCATTGTATTCATTTTCTTGTGGCTTCAAATGGTTGTCTTGAGGTTTCCCATCTTTTCTCTATCCTTCGTTCTATGGGTTGGGGATTCCCTTTCCTTGCTTATGCTGTGAGGGGTTCCCAGACCCAAACTACCATGTATTTTGTTTAATATTCTTCTCGATTTTGACAACGTATCGATAGCTCACATCCAAGGATGAGATGTCCAAAAAATCCATTTATGTCTAGATGTATCTATGCAGAGCGCCGCGGTACTTGAGCTCCAAATGTCGCTCAGAATATTTGATACCTATCTTGGTGCACAAGGTATGGATGACATTGGTGAACTCTGGAACAAATTGGTCTCTTTCCTACTGCAATGTGGTGCATCTTGTATACAAGTCATCATAAATTCCAACAGGGTAGTATTGTTCCTTAATAGAATCCGTGAAGGAACCCAAAGTGGGTGAAACTGCAAATAATGTGGAACCCTCTATTCCTTTTTCTCACAGAAGGTATCCCACCAATATTTGACATGGGGGATGACCTTGAGGAGTGCAAATGTAATATTTTCTCTATCGAAAAATTTTTGGAAAGAAAAATACCCTTCTAGAAGGTTTAACCATTTATCTACGACATCTGCATCTATTTGACCTTCAAATATAATAATATAAACATTGATTTGTAACCTGAAGGGGTTGGCGCCTCCACTTAAGGTGGATGTGTTGTTTTTCTGCAGTTGTTGAAGGATTTGTGCAAAGTTGTCTATCATCTCGTTCCTATGTCGCTCAAGGGATTCCTTGAGCAACATTTTGAAAGGATATCCTATCCTGTCATCTTTATTCTTTTCTTCCATGGATGGTTTCTTTGGTGAGTGAGAGAAATTGTCCTTAAGAGAAACAATATCGAGACCCAACTCTCTATACCCTGACCACATCAGGGACATGCATTAAAAAAACGATGGGGAGCAAGCCGCTCTCATACCGCTCATCCATATTTATGAGAGGAATGAAATGAAACCATAGATTTATGAAATTAAAACAGAGACACAGTGAAAAATAATAGAGATACAGTAAAACTTGACTTCTATTAAATAAAAAATATATTGAAAGTTGTAAAATGCAGACTGAAAACAAGATTACTAGAATGGTGGCAGCTTATCTTTGAGAAGAGATGTGACAACTACGCTCATTCACAAGAAGATGAGTACAATCAGGCTCTAAAGGAATTTTTACAATAAATATGAATTCCAAAAATCTATACATCCAAAAACCTAACCCTAGGAGATGAAGCGCCAAAAGTCACGTGGGCCTCATTGGGGTAAGTTAGTACATTAACTTCCCGAGGTCGTAACTTTTTCATACGATCTTTGTTTAGGGTGCACGATAACCCGTTGGAAAGGTATTTACGAGGAGATTCATTTAGGGGGATCAATCAAAGTATACACCTATATTTGAGGTGTGTGATTGTGAAAAATGTCATTTTGGCCCTTTAAATGCCCCCAAAAGTTTGGGAACCAAAAAACTACTAAAAATAGTAAGTTGCCAAAAAAATTGTTTTTAGCAAGTTGGACAAGGTGGATGGCCATCGAGATCCTCCTCAATCATCCAAAATCTATTTAGTGGCAAGGTGTGATCTAGGAGAATCTAACGAATGCTCACATAGGTACAAGAGGATCCAAAACACATACAGAGATCCAAGGGGATCCGTAAATGCTCAAAATTCGTCTATCTCAAATCGTCCTGAAAATTACATCATTGCATAGAGCTCGCCGTCATCTTTCCAACAATGTAAATGAAAATTCAAATGCAGTTCATATGAAAACGTTATAAGAGGTCAAAGTTTGAGTGAACCAGGTCAAAGGGAAAAGTACATGGACAAAAGAGGTGACATGTGTCACCACTGCAAGGGTGACATGTGCCACATGATTGTTAGCAGCTGACTGGGTAGATCTAATCCAAAAATGAAAGGTATTTATAACAAAATGACATTAACTTGATGCTCATGAATGATTAAAGAGTTCAACTATAATTAATCATGCTGCAAAATAAGAGAAGATAACATCAATAAGAAAGAGAAATACACACAAAGAACTTGTTAACAGAGTTCACCAATGTGTGGCTACGTCTTCGAGCCCGCTTCCAAGTGGAGGACCACTTTATTGATCTTTAATGCTAAAGTTCTCTTTACAATGGATATTTGTTGTTACAAACATGCTTTTGATCTGTTGTACAATACCTCCTTGTGCAGATACACACATGCCTCAACTATCTCCTCTCAAAACATGACTCAATGCCCCTCAAAACATGAGAAATGGGCCTTTAGCTCAAGCTTCTGTTCACATTCCCTGCAATACAAAAGTACCCTCACAATCTCAAAGGGCCTAGTTTATATAGTTTTTAGGGTCAATTATGGAAGCCCAACTTCCCACAATGATCTAGCCTCTTTTTGGGATCAAATTCCCGTCCAAATGGCCAAGAAAGCTCCAAAAAGGCCCAATCTAGGCAAAAACTATAACAACATAACCACTATGTTATACAAAACTCAAAATAGGCCCCCAAAGGTTGGCGTGTGCCCATAAGGTTCTACGTGTTGGCCCCTCCTCCAAACTCTCTTGGTCTCATGGCGCAAACTATGGAACCAAGCACCCGATCGGTCGGATAAGCCCCCACCGATCGACCCTGACAGTGGTCACAACCCCTAGTCTTATGCTGGAAGTCCCCATTATAGTGGCCTTGCACCTTATATTTCCGCAGAATTGAATATGCAACGGAGGTGCTATGCCTTTTTGCATGGTGGTAACAAGACCGTGGGCTGGGGATAGACCCCAACCCTTTCCTCCTCCGCCCAAACCTTAAAGCCACTTTAAATATTTAATGTAGACTATATTGGTAAGTTCCACCGCATGTGGGCTGGTATCTTGCCCCTGCTACGATGCTTCCCATGCTCAAAGGTCGCAGGTTTGACTCCGTTGGAGTCCAAATAAATTTTACCACAATGAACCAATGAAGGGGTTCCACGTGGCAGCCCATGGCTGGGCCACATGGCACTCTTTAACTTTCCCACCAGATGAAACTTGTCAAGCGGTGATTTGACCAAGTCTGCTACAACTGTATGGTCAGATGCCACGTTTCATCTCCATAAGATGCCACGTCAACATAATGATGTCATCATGACGTCATGCTGACGTCATCATTGACCTTTTTCTGTCGACTTTTTTCATGTTTAGGAATTTGATCAAAGTGTGATAACTTTAAGATACGGTGCCTGTTTGAGTAAGTAAATATATGGACATAATCAACACAACGAGAACAACACAATGGAATTCATTTCATCTGATTCCGATAACTTTTATTTTTGAGCATTTTTTGGACCTCAGGATCCTCCTGGATCAATCCTCCCCACTTGGAAGTTTTTGTACCACCAAAATTCTGGTATCAGTTGGTAAAAAAGTGAGGTTACTACACCCTCACTTTTCCTCTCTCCATTCGCTTGTCCTGACTTGGATTTTTTTCCTTCAATCCTACTCGAAGATACTCCACATCGCCCCTACGAGAAGTATAGACTCGTTTGTCCAAAAGGGTGTCTTCCTGCAACTCATTCATATACTTAGGAGAAAAATATTCTATGGAAGGAATATTAGCATTCTCTCCTTGATCCTAGATCATAGGAGGATCATACAATCTCAAGTTTTCCACATTTACAAATGAATAAATTTGCATATATGGAGGCAATTTTAACCAGAAAGCATTAGAACCAATCTTGTCTAAAATTTTGAAAGAACCATAACAAATTGGTTTTAGCTTTTTAACTTCTCCTTGCAATCTTTCCTTGCTGATGTATAACCAGACTTGATATCCCACTTTGAACTGATGATCAACACGATGCATTTCATGTATCACCTTGTATTTGTCTTGGATTTTCTCCAACAGTTCCTGTGCTGCCCGATGAATCAACTGGATCCATTCAATGAACTTTGTGGCCCTGTCCACATCACTGTGTATGTTTGTTGCATTGTCTTTCCCAAAGAAAAAATACAAAGGGGATTTTGGCAAGTATCCCAAACATGTTTCAAAGGGATACCTCTGAGTAGAAGAATGCTTGGCTCGATTATACGCATGTTGCACATAACACAAATGTTCATCCCAAAGATTAGGATGTTTGTTGCAATATGCCCGAAGTACATGCACTATTGTTTTGTTCACCACCTCTGTCTTCTCATTCGTCTATGGATGAAATGTTGTTGTCTTATTTATTATGGTGTCCATAAGTTCCCACAAGCTTGACCAAAATTTTCCCATGAACCTAGAGTCTCGATCAGATACAATAGAAGTAGGTAACCCAAAATGATCTGATATATTTTCAAAGAACATTTGCGTTGTTTGTTCAGTTGTGAATTGATTTTTACAAAAAATTAGAACACACATCTTGGTGAACCTATCCACAACTACATACAAGTAATCATGACCTTTCCTAGACATAGGAAATTCCCCCAAAAAATCCATGGATACACTTTCGCAAGGTCTAGAAGGAATAGGAAGTGGAGTGTACAATCCTAGCTTTTTGTTACTTGGGTTTCTTATTACACACATAGTACATCCTTTTACATATTTGGACACAGTTTGATGCATTCGAGGCCAATAACAAAACCTTTGTAAATGAGCAATTGTTTTTTCTACACCAAAATGTCATGCTATAAGAGAAGTATGTGCCTCCCTGATTACATGGACTCTTTCACTTTCTGGAATACATAACTTTCCCAAATGATACAAAAGTTTTTATTTAATATGATAATTCAATTCTTATTCTCTTTTACCATGACTTGAAGTTGCATAGACTTCCCTAAAATATTTGTCCTCAACATATTGTTTAATGTAACTTTCATGAGTAATTGAATTGTGCTTAAGGATTGTAGCAATTGTACTAGGAGGTCTTGATAACATATCAACAACTTTATTATGAATGTCCTTCTTATATTTGATGACCAAATGAAATTTCTGTAAAAACCCCATCCATCCAAAATGCATTGATTGTTGCATCTTAGTTTGCAATTGTAGATACTGTAATGGTTGGTGATCAATATGTATTACTGTTTCTTTTCCCATTAAGCAATGTTTCCACTTTTTAACACTTTGTAATAAAGAATACAATTCTTTATCATAGTTTGGATAGTTAATTATTGGTAGTGAAGGTCTCATAATGATAGCATATGGGTTTTATGTGCTGCATTAGCACTGCCCCCAAGGCATAGTCACTTGTATCAGTTTCAAATTCAAAATATTGTTGGAGATCTCACAATGCCAGAACAGGAGTTGTACTAATCTTCACTTTCAAAGTGTCGAAATTATTTTGTTGGCTTCCTCCCCACTGGAATCCCCTTTTCACCCTTGTCAATGCATGTAAAGGAGGTGCAATTAGAGAGAAGTTTGCAATAAACTTCCTCCAATATTGTGTTTCCCCCATGAAGCTTCTTACTTCAGTTACGTTTGTAGGATTTGGCCAATTTACAATGACCTCAACTTTAGAGGGATCAATCTTGAGTTCTCCACCCCCTACAATGTAACCCAGATATCCAAGAGATGTTTTTCCAATTTCACATTTTGACAACTTTACAAAAAGTTTCTCTCTCTGCAACATTGAAAGTATATGCCTAACATGTTGGACATGCTCTTCCCTGGTTCTACTGAAAATAAGAATATCATCTAAGTAGAGTATTACAAAATCATCAATGAATGGCCTGAATACATCGTTCAAAACCCGCATAAAAGTAGCAGGTGAATTAGTAAGCCCAAATGGAATCACTAACCATTCAAATAATCCATGTTTTGTTTTAAAAGAATTTTTCCATATATCGTGTTCAACAACTCTGATTTGATGGTAACCACTTCTTAAGTCTAACTTAGTAAAATATACCACATTTTTCAATTGATCTAATAAATCATAAATGCGAGGAAGACGGTAGTGGGTTTTTACCGTGATCTTGTTCAAGGCTCAGAAGTCCACACACATGCACCATGTGCCATCTTTCTTTGGCACTAGGATGATAGGTGACCCACATGGAGAAGCACTTGGGCTGATGACTCCTTGTTCAATCAACTCTTGTACCTGTTTCTTTATCTCTGCATTTTCCAAAACTGATAACCTGTACCTTCCAATGTTAGGTAGAGGAACATCTTGCTGCAACTGTATCTCATGTTCAACTTGTCATTTTAGAGGTAATCCTTTCGGGACTTGAAATATATCATCATAGTCAGAAACAATTCTAACTAATTCATCTTTAAACTTTGTATCACAATATTGAAAAGTATCAATTCCGACAGTTTCCTTTGCTTTTAAAACCATTAGTAAATATCTTTTACTGACATTTACAATTCTCTTCATTTGAAATGAGTTGATTAGTGAGAGATTCAATTTCTTCTGATGAGCCCTTACAACATATTATTTTCCATATTTAGTTAATTGATACTTATTGTCTTCACGATTGAATATTTCCTTTCTATCATATAGATATGGACTCCCAAGTACAATACCACATAATCTAGTGGAACCACATCTAACTCAACCTCATCTATAAATTGTGAATTGATAGAAAACTTTAGGACACATTGCCTATTCACTTGCAACTGACTATCATTATGAATCAATCCTAAAGGATATGGTTTCTTATGAATTTTAGTAGTTAATCCTAACTTTTTAACAATTGTCTCAGATATCAAGTTTACTTGTGAGCCAATGTCAAATAGAGTATGAATTTTTGTATGTTTGGAAATTACTCTTATGTGAAAAAGTTATGTTCGTTTGATCTCATAAACTTCAATATCAACTTTTAAATACTGAACTGAAGAAATTGTACTAGCTTTAGAATTTTTACCTTTGATTCCCGTGACTGTGGCCTTAGTCTCATCTCCCGAATCGGACCCCAAGTTTGTTTGAGTTGTTATAGTAGTCTTTGTCTCCCCTTTATTTCCTAACTTTGTTGGTTTCAATTATGGGTGAAGGATCCAACAACGATCCTCACTATGGCCTTCATTCTTACAATGAGTGCATGCAGGTTTTTCCTTCTTCATTGTATTAGTCTTCTTCCATTTAACCTTATCTTTACCCTTGCCTTTGAATTTTCCTTCAGTACGTTTAAATGGTTTTACAAAATCAAAATTTACATTCTTGCCTCTAGATTCAAGATGAGTCGCTTGCACACACACCTCATCTAAACTAGTTGGATTAAACATAGGAATGGTATGTCATAAATAGCTATGCAAACCACCTATGTACTTAAGAAATGTCTCTTGATTATCCAATGGTATTTCCAACAATAAAGCTCTTTTTCAAAACTCCTATGTATAACTTTGAATAGTTTGTCCTTTTAATTGCCTAAAGTTCTGCCATGACATAATAGATTGTTACATATAAGTTAGAGGATAAAATTCCTTTCGTAATGCAAATGTAAAATCAAGCCATGAGGAGAGATTCTTACCAAACTTTTTAAGATCCTATTTTTTCCTGCTTTCCCACCACACAAGGGTGGTTCCTCCCATGTTGAGACTAGCAAGCTGGATCATAGTCTCCTCATCTATGATTTTCTGTATCCTGCAATATACTTCAATTTGTCTTATCCAATTATCTATCTTTTCCGCATTTAGTTCCCCATCATACAAAGGAAACTCAAACTTAACATCAATCTTTAATAAAAACATGTCAGACGTATGCTTATGCTTATGTGTATGCTTTCATGTAGTATGTGTAGTAGAATTAGAACTAGCATTTGAAGAAGAACTTGAAGAAGAAGGAGAAGAAGGTGGTGAAGGAGGAGGCTTTGAAGATTCTCCTTTGGCTTCACTTTTATCCTTCGTAAAAGGTTCTCCTAGAACAAGTTTATTTCTCTCCAAAAAATCATCGTATAACACCTTGACCATTTCTGTCATGGAGAAAAATGTTTCTTCGAACTTTCTAGTTCATGGAGAAGTGTCTTCTTCGGTTGCCATTCTTTTCTTCCTCAACACTTGTTCTATATCTGAAATAAATTCAGCCAATGATCCTTCTCCTCTCCTAGATTTGGATCTTGTGATCATCCAATCCTGCACTTGTTAAACCTTCCAACACAACCAAAGCTCTGATACCAAAATACTTGATCCAAAAATGAAAGGTATTTATAACAAAATGAAATTAACTTGATGCTCACGAATGATTAAAGAGTTCAACCAATTAATCATGTTGCAAAATAAGAGAAGATAACACCAATAAGAAAGAGAAATAGACACAAATAAATTGTTAACAGAGTTCACCAATGTGTGGCTATGTCTCCAGGCCCGCTTCCATGTGGAGGACCGCTTTATTGATCTTTAATGCTCAAGTTCTCTTTACAATGTCTCTTTGTTGTTACAAACAGGCTTCTGATTTGCTGTACAATACTTCCTTGTGTAGATGCACACATGACTCAACTATATCCTCTCAAAATATGACTCAATTCCCCTCAAAACATGAGAAATGGGCCTTTAGCTCAAGCTACTCTTCACATTCCCTGTAATACAAAAGTAACCTCACAATCTCAAAGGGCCTGGTTTATATAGTTTTTAGTCTCAGTTATATCAACCCAACTTCCCATAAAGATATGGCTTCGTTTTGGGAACAAATCCCTCTCCAAATGGCCAAGAAATCTCCAAAAAGGCCCAGTCTAAGCAAAAAATATAACAAAATAACCACTCTGTTATACAAAAATCAAAATAGGCCCCCAAAGGCTAGCGCATGCCCCTTTTTCCTGGTCATATGATCCATATGGCCAAGTGCCAGCCCACAAGGTGCTATGCATTGGCCCCTCCTTCGAACGCTCCTAGTCATATGGTGCAAACTATGGAACTGAGGGCCCAATCAGTCGGATAAGCCCCCGTTGATTGACCTCGATAGTGGTCACAACCCCTGGTCTTATGGTGGAAGTCCCCATTCCAGTGGTCCTATGCCTTATCTTTCTACATAAGTGAATACGTGCCCAGGGTGTTATGCCTTGGTTTCATGGTTGTAAGAAGAGCGTGGGCTAGGGATAGACCCCATCCCTTTTCGCCCCCACCCAAACCTTAAAGACACTTTAAATATTTATGTAGACCATAGTGGTTAAGTTCCACTACAGGCAGGCTGGTAACCTGGCCCTGCCAAGATGCTTCCCACACCTGGAGGTTGCAGGTTCAACTCCGATGGAGTCCAAATAAATTTTACCACAACGAACCAATGAAGGGGTTCCACATGGCAGCCCATGAATGGGCCACATGGCACTGTTTAACTTACCCACCAGGTGACACTTGTCAAGCGGAAATTCGACCAAGTATGCCACAACTGCCCAGTTAGCATGCCACTCCTCTACCACGTCACTGTATGGTCAGCTACCATGTGTCACCTCCAGACGATGTCACGTCAACATAATGACATCATCATGATGTCATGCTGACGTCAGCGTTGACCTTTTCCTGTTGACTTTTTGCATGTTTAGGAATTTGATCAGAGTGCAATAAATTTTGGATACGCTATCCATTTGAGGAAGTAAATATATGGACGAAATCGATGCGATGAAATGGATGCAATGGAATTGGTTTCATCTGATTCCGAGAAATTTTATTTTTTATCATTTTCTAGACCTGAGGATCCTCCTGGATCAAGATCATACCTCCAGGTGGTTCAATCATAGGCTAAACAATGACACACAAGTTGTCAAATTCTTGAATGACATGTCAAGGTCAACCAATGAGAGGTTTCCAGGCAACGACCTCCCATTGGCCTAAATGGCTATGGTTTTTTAAAATTATGGAATCAATAGGGTCGAACCCATGAATTCCATAACCTCCCAAGACTTAACATATCCCTCCTTACCAATGCACCACACAATGTTTCTTATTATACATATGGAACCAAATATATTTAATGTATGTAAAGGTTTAAATGGGTGGCAAAGGGCCAAGGGATTTCCTAAGCCCTCAACCCTATCCCTTATCCTTTGGTTTCCGTTGTATGCCATATAACCACCATATCCAATATTTGTGTGGGAGCTATAACACACATTATATATATATATATATATATATATATATATATATATAACAAACAATGAATTTGCAAAGGTCACGGGGAATAGAACCCCCGACCTTTGCCATTTTAGCAGCAGTCCCACATTTAACAGGATTCCACCAATATTTGTAATAAGTTGCCATATAATATACGTGGAGGTTGGAGACCTGGGCCTATTTAATGGGCGCAGATCCAAACACTTCACACACATCCCAATGCATATATTTTGAGGTCTACACCGATCCCGAGGTGACATGAATTACAATTCAAGGTATGGATTTAGAGGTTTTACAAATGTCTTGATTTGTGTGGCAAGAAGAGCTTAAATATGTTGTCTCATAAAGCATGCCATGAGGTATAATGATAACACCTCGACAACTTTATACTCATTTTTCACAATTTTTTGCAAGGATAATGAATTTGAGTTCTATTTTGTGATTTGAAGTCATTTTTAAAATTATTCACTCAATTTTCCATTAATGAGAATTTAATGCATTGTTTTGTGCGTTGAAGAGGGCGTAATTGAGCCAGTTTGGAAATGGGTTGAATTTATAGTCAAATTTCTCATAATTTCGCAAGGATTTCAATTATTAACTTAATTTCTTTTTTTGAGTTATGGAATTAAAGAGATTCCATTAAAACAACTCTATGCAAGCACATGTTGTCATGTATTTTAGTATTTGGAGATGATGAAAGCTATTTTTTATTGGATTGAAGGGAACTTAAAGATGAAACAAAAGTATGTTATCTACATGTAATTTGATTTCTTTTATTTTTTTTTGTTTCATCTCATCATTAAGCAAACTAATCATTATTTTATGATTTTTAGGTAAAAATCACAACATTATAATCCTGCAGACCACCCTAATACGATCAGTAAATTATTTTGTATTAAGTTAGATATTGCATGTTTATACTTAAATAAACAAGTGGTGTCTAAGGATTTCCAGATCAGGTGGTCAACCACTAGGTCACCAAAAGAGACCAATAGAAGCAGACCAAATCGCTAACACTTTAGACTACATGTTTGCTCATTGTTTTTTCAATATTTTGATGATTATGTCATTTAACGAAGTGAAGCTTCCACATCATTTATTTATGTCCAACGATGCCCATTGTTTTGAATGAAGAATGGAACAACAAAACAACTTGTCATAAGAAACTAGTCATCTGCATGAAGAATGGAACAACAAAACATCTTGTTGGAAGAAACTAGTCGTCTATTAAAATGAAAAGAAA
>ML793785.1:319326-334631 GCA_009831015.1 Picea engelmannii
TTGCTTCATTAACTCACCTCGCCATTGATACATAGTGAGGAATTAAATATATTAGATAGAGGTTAATTCGAGCATGTGAATGAGATGGGGTTGTGTCCTTTAGAATACCCTCACCATGCTTGAGGAATGATATGAGTGATATCATAAAACCTAGAAACTTAGGGGATTGTCGTTTTTCCTTAATTCTCCTGGGTTAAGAGAGGTGACTACGTTAGCTAAAGAATCAACTTGGAAATTAAATTATCTTAGGATTTGAAAGTATCAAACAACGTTTAAGATATTAAACTTCTTTTGGATTAAAGCAATGATCAAACCAAGCTTATTATTTGACAGGGTTGATTTCATAACCATTGATTTAATAATGAAACTTGAGTCTTCTATGATTTTTATTTTTTTATATTTAATTATTTTGCAAGGTGGAGACACTAGAGAAAGGCATAGGCATCGAATTGATTGTTTATCGATATTCGTAGACCCCAAGCAATGGAAACAAGTTGTTTCCAGTTCCCCTTGGGGATCTAATACGATTCCCTTCACCTGTGACCTTCCACTCATTTATTTTTATTTGGATTAATGTTTCAAGTGAATTTATTTTATTTTTTGACATTTCTATTAACGTTATAGTGTAGTTTCTATTTTCTTTATTGTTTTATTGTTTTATAAATTTTTTATAAATGCTTAATAAATAAAAAAATAAAAATTATAATTTTTATTTTTATTTGGATTAATGTTTCAAGTGAATTTGTTTTATTTTCTAACATTTCTATTAATATTATAGTGTAGTTTTTATTTTCTTTATTGTTTTATTATTTTATAAATTTCTTACACATCCTTAATAAATAAAACTATAAAAATTGTGATTTTTACTATAAAACTTTAGTTTAGGGTTAAAATTCCATTTCAAACAATTCTTATATTTTTGCATAGTGAATTTGACTTTATATGTTAGAGATGCAATTTGTAATTGTCTTTGGAAATTTTATTTGTCAACCTTGAGTACATCTTTGAAGTCATAAATTATAATAAATATAAATTTATGATAATTAAATTTTATGAGATAATTCTTTATGATATAGGTTCATTATAAACAAATGAAATGAGCTCATCTTTGCAGTAGAAGTGAATTAACATTTAGTTTGTATTTACTTTATCATGTGGGTACATGTCAACATTGAATCTCTAGAGAGATTACTGATTAGTTGCCGATATGACATCTTTGTGGAAAATGCCATTTTTAGAGTAACACATATAGATTCATGATTGAATTGAGGTGGGTTTATGTTTCAAATTTTCATATTTCAAATGCATAGATTGGATAATGCAAGTGATATGTTTGAAAAAATGTATCATCAAGATGTTGCTTGGGTACCATTTGATTGCAAGATATAGATACAAGAAGTGGACTAATTTCAGAGTGTTTGTAGTGTTAAAGGCATTATATTGAATGCATTTTTTTTCATTATCCAACTTTGGTGATGAGTCAAAAAATTACCATTTTTGAATATATTCTTTCATTATTTTAATCCTTTTTTTGTTTACCCGTAACCATTTTTTAGCCCATTTTAATGATCATGTGCGAGATTTAGGCTCAAAGTTTTCTCCATTGCATTTCTTAGTACTTCATGGGATTTTGACTAACATTAGTGAGAATTAGCGTACTTTGTATTTATTTTTGAAGTGATGGATGATGTGTCGAGAAGTTGTTGCAAGATATTTCTCTAAGATTTACAAGTTGATATTACTCGAGGTCACCTTTTAGGTTCAAGAAGAATTGTTTGGCTTCTAAATCCAAGCTTCCAGTATGTGCATTTTATGAATATTTGGAAAAGATGGCACATAGATTCGAGATGATGGCTCGCTACTTTAAGGATCCTATAAGTACAATTGTTTATGTAAAATCATGAATTAAGGTTACAACACATCCAAAGGTCTATGAGAAAATTATTAAGAAACCATACATTGCAAAGATGGTTTAGAATATTTGCATCAAATGTTGAAAATCAATTGGAAGAATTCGTGGGAGATATTCTACTTGGGAAATCATTACAAGGGATGCCACAATTTAGCCACTTGGAAATTCATTAATTTGAATACCCAATAATTGACTAAGAAAAAACTAGAAGGTATCTAAGTATCCACAGAAAGAATTAATGGAAGGTGTCGTAAATTTAGGGTTAAAGCTATTTGGGGAAGTTAATGAATGGTGAGATATATTGTTTTAAATGTTGGAGAGAATATTTCTAGATACCCATATCTGCAAACATGTTTTTCCATATATTTAGGAGTTCCAAATTCATTTGGGAAGCCACATCTCACATGGATTGGTCCATAGTTTATTGCTACAACTGCTTAATAACCAAATTATCCCTTTGTACTTGGAAAAGAGTTACAACAGTTTCTAAAGGAGGAACACTCAGAACAGATGGAATATACCAGATATAAAAAGTATGCAGAATAGAAATAAAATGCTAGAAATGGCAGAATAACAGTAATACAACCAGCATAATCTCCACAATAACACATAAATGATATAAGAACAACAACAAAAATAACACTTTGATTAAGAAAGCAATGTTCACAGGCCTCCTTGAGGAGGCAACCTCTAGTTGAGCAGCACTTTGTTTCAATAATATCCAAGCTAGGGTTCTCATACCCTCAACTCCTATTTATACTAAAAAGAAGCATCTAGAGGAAGATCCTTCTAGAAGCGGAAGCTTCTATTAGGTATTTTTACATCCACCTTATTCTATTTTATTGAAAGGCCTTATTAATATTGACCTTTATTACATCCAAATATATTTCTCTACCTATGTGCAGGTTAGGACCCTAACATGTCCGCCCCCTTAAAAACAGCCTTGTCCTGAAGGCTTGAGATGTGGAAACTGTTGAAGAATGATAGCTAGTTCCCAAGTGGCATCTGCTGGAGTTGTATCTTTCCACTGGACGAGCACTTCCTTGATGGTTCTCTGATGCAGGCGATGCTCACGCTGGTCCAAAACTGCTTCTGGCTGTAGCCAAATGGATCCTTATTTAGCTAACTCGGGAAGGTTGGTTTGAATTTGGCACCGAGTTCCAATTACCTTCTTTAAGCATGAAACATGAAAAACAGGATGTAGCTTCGAATGACTGGGTAGAGCTAACTGATATGCGACCTGTCCCACATGCTTGAGAATGGTATAAGGACCATAAAATTTGGGTGCTAGCTTTTGACAATGCTCGGCCTTGGGAGAAGTTTGCTTGTATGGTTGCAATCGCAAAAACACCTGATCCCCTTCTGCAAATTGACGTTAAGAGCGACCTTGATCTACTTGTTGTTTCATGCGATTATGTGCCATGACCAAGTTCTCTTTGAGGGTACGAAGAATATCCTCTCGAACTGTAAGTGTTTGGTCAACCGCCTGGACCTTCGATGTACCCGGTATGTATGAGAGAATTGAAGGTGGATTCTATCCATATATCGCTTCAAAAGGAGTCATGTGTGTAGTTGTATGGTAGGAAGTGTTGTACCACCATTCAGTTAGGGGTAACCATTGAACCCACTGATTTTGCTTTTCAGAGGCAAAACACCTCAGATATGTTTCCAAATATTTGTTGACAACTTCCGTTTGACCATTAGTCTGGGGATGATAAGTTGTGCTAATATGCAATTGGGTGCCTTGAAGCTTGAACAGTTCTTTCCAAAAATTACTTGTGAAAGTTGGGTCACGATCAGAAACAATAGAGTGCGGCATGCCATGAAGCTCAAAGACCTGGTCCATGAAAATTTGAGCCACCGTGGATGCAGTAAATGGGTGTTGAAGAGCGCAAAAATGAGCATACTTGGAAAGGCGATCCACAAACACCATTATGACTGATTTATTTCTCGATTTGGGTAAGCCGGTAATAAAGTCCATAGAGATATCCTTCCAAATAGCAGGTGGGATCGGAAGTGGTTGTAGTGTGCCCAGAGATTTGTCTGTTTCTCCCTTGTTGCATTGACACACATCACATTTAGTGACAAAATTATGGATGTATTGTTTCATACCATCCCAAAAAAAAGAACATTTGACCCTGTCATAGGTTTTGGTGAACCCGGAGTGCCCCGCTGTGGGTGTAGCATGAAGTTTAGAAAGTACCGTGGATTTAAGCTTTGATTGTTTACTTAAATACAAGCAGCCTTTGTATCGAAGCTCATCCTGAAGCCAAGAGTACCTTGGGGGAGTTGGAGCATTGGTCTATAATTGTTGGATCAGATGTGAACTTTTGGGATCTTGTAGTTATTCCTGGTGAATAGATTGGAGCCAATCTCGTACAATGAAGGAAAGAGAAAAAAGGGATCCTTCATCTTCATATTTTTGGGACAGTGCATCCGCCACTAGATTATCTTTTCCTTTCTTATAATTGATATCATAATCATATCCAAAGAGTTTAGTCACCCATTTTTGTTGCTCCGGAAAGGAAATGTGTTGTTCCATAAAGTACTTGAGGCTTGGATGGTCTGTCTTAATTTGGAAACGTTGCCCCAAGAGATAAGGGCACCACAGAGCAATGACATGTAGAATAGCCAACATTTCCTTTTCATATATGGGTTTGCCCATATTTCTTTCAAATATTTTATTGCTGGTGAAGGCCAAAGGTCTACCCTCTTGCATAAGGACAACGTCGATTCCTTTCCCTAAGGCATCGCATTCCAACACAAAGGTCTTTGTGAAATAAGGAAGGGCCAGAACCAGAGTGGTTCACATGGCCATCTTCAAGGTTTGGAAAGCTTGAGCAACGGCTAGAGTCCAAGTGAAAGAGTTATTTTTTAGGAGAGTAGCGAGAGGTGCTGCAATCTTGCCATAATTCTTAACAAACTTGCGATAATACCCTGTTAAGCCCAAAAATCCACGCAAGATTTTGAGAGTCTTTGGGTCCGACCAATCTTGCATAGCTTCAATCTTTTCCAGATCCACCCTAACGCCATCCTTTCCAACCAGATGACCCAAGTATTCTACTTCTAAGGCACCAAAGGCACATTTAGACTGTGTCAGAAAAAGTTGGTGCTGGGAGAGTAGATGGAGAACTCGATCCACATTGGTAAGATGGTCTATCCAGGTTTTTCTATAGACGAGGATATCATCAGAGAAAACTAAGACAAAATGACAGAGAAAAGGATGGAAGACATGGTTCATGAGGCTTTGGAAGGTGGAGGGGGTGTTACACAAGCCAAAGGGCATGACCAAAAGCTCATAGTGGCCCTCATGAGTGCGAAAGGCCGTCTTGGGAATGTTTGCCTCTTTCATACATATCTGGTGATAGCCTGAGTGAAGATCAAGTTTAGTAAAGAATTGGGCACCACTCAATTCATCCAGGAGGTCATCAATGACAGGAATGGGAAATTTGTCTTTAATGGTCAGTTTGTTGAGAGCACAGAAGTCAGGACACATTCTCCAAGAACCTTCTTTCTTCAAGACCATGACGACCAGAGAAGAGTAAGGGCTCGTACTAAAACGGATAACGCCTGCAGTAAGGAGTTCCTGGACCATTTTCTCAATTTCATTTTTTTTTGAAAAGGGGTGGTGATACAGACAGATATTGGGAGGAAGGCTTCTGGGTACAAGGGGAATGGAATGATCATGAACACTGTGGGAAGGAGGGAGTCCATGGGGAGTGGAAAATACCATTTGATGTTTAGAAAGGATGTCTTGTAGGTCTTGAGGCACCGGGGGTGTCTTTGTTTCTTGAATGGCATGGAGTTGGGAAATGACACAAAAATGACCTTTTTTGAGCAGATTTTCCATGCGATGGGAACTAATGACCTCAGGTGAACCAACAATGATGCCTTGGAATTTATATTGGTGACCTTCCTGGTCAAATTGCATGGTTAAGTCCTTAAAATCCATGAGAATGGGGCCCAAAGTCCATATCCAGTCTACACCCAAAACAATGTCGCAACCACTCATGTCGATAGCAAACATATGGGATTTTACGTGGTAGTCACCGATTTGGAGATGCACATTTTCACAGCGCTCGCCACATTTCATAGAACCACCATTGGAAATCATGATTTGGAAATTGTTGACGACATGGATGTAGCAATGGGTTTCTTAGGCAATGTGACGATGAATAAAATTATGGGCGCTTCCACTATAAACCAAAATGATGACCTTTTGATGCTTGATGTAACCAATTAACTTGAGGGTTTGGGGGGCGGAGAAGCCGGTGAGAGCATTGAGGGAAATGATCTGTTCCACTTCGGGAGGGTCGAAGGGAGGGGTTATGTTAATGATTTCTGGTGACTCAGGCACAAGGGGAGTTTCAACATCCTCTTCCAAAATATCCTCAAAGATGGCCATAAAATGATTTTGTTCCTTACATTTGTGGCCCAGGAAATATTTGTCATCATAATTATAACAAAGGCCTTTGAGTTGGCATTCAACCATTTCATCCCTGGTCAATTTTTGGATCTTTAATGGGGCGAAGGGAGTAGTGGGGTTTAGGGAGAGGGATAAAGGAAGGTTTACGGTTTTAAGAGGAAACAACTTGTTGTTCTTCTTTAGATTTTTTAGTAGCCTCCACCCAACTCCCAGGTCGAGCCATGAGGACATGGGCTTGAATATCCTCCTTGAGGCCACTGATAAAACACTCTCAAAAGAAAGCATCAGTCATGTCCTCTATTCGAAAATTCAGGTGCTCAAATGTAGCTATGAAGTCTTCTATTGTTCCAGATTGTTTCAATTTTGTCAAATGGCCCAAATGGTTGGTGTCAGTGTCAAAGTGTTCATAAAGCTCATTCACAAATTGGGTCCAAGAAATATACCCTTGACGAGAAGTTTTTCACCATTTCCACCATTGCCAGCGTTCTTGATCTATATGGAGAACACCATACCGAAGTTTGGCCAAGTCATCTGTAATGTTGTATAAAGAGAAATAATGTTCCATTTGGGTGACCCAACCAGTGGGGTATGAACCATCAAATTTTGTCACATCCACTCGCGGAAGGTGTAGGTCGCGTTGAAAGTGATGGTGCTGAAAGGTATGGGAATGGGAGGAATGTTCACCTTCAGTCTTTGGAGGTGCGTCATGGAAAGCGTCATCGGTAGGGATATTTAGTTTGGTGTAGAGTGATGCAAAGATATATTCAAGCTGGGTGGCCAGTTCTTGTTTGACTTCCACCATTGAGGAATGCATGGATGTATTTGTGGTTGTATTGATGGATGTATCCATTGAGGCAATAGTATCACTGAGTTGTTTCACTTCTTTTTGGGTCTCGAGGAAACTAGATTGCAAGGTCTTGAAGTGAGACTCTAGGTCTTGGCTACGGGTATGGGCCATGAGGATGGGTGAACTGAAAAGGGGTGGGTAGGGTCAAAATTATTTTTCCGAAAAATGATATGGATGAATGTGATGAGGGTAAAGAGATGAATATAATGGAATAGGTCTCAAATAATGGTGAAAAAATTTCCAGACATTTTATTTTTTATTTTTATTTTTTTTACACCTCCAGAGTTATACTCCGGTCTGAAGAATACTGCAGTGATGAAATCCCCAGATGCTTAACCAGAAAGAAATGTGTATTTACTTGGCAACCCGAACATAGTTGCGTGACAAGAGATCATGTATGTGTTAATTTGTTTATGTTACTGTCCCCCTGAGGGTTAGGTTTTCAAGGGTTCTACAGACAAGGGTTTTCCCTGTGATATAACTCTCTGATATACATGCGGTGTCCAACAATAGTAATTGGCCCAATATCTCAGGGCACTAACTAAGGAGGATAGACTGTACCCTTAGCTGTACTACCCGACTACCCAGGTACTAGAGAGTATCTTACCGAGTGTTGTTCTCGGTGGCACTATAGCAGTCAGGTGACCGATCAGTTTATCTAAAGAGGGCTTCAAGAAATCTAGGTCGATCCATACACAGGTGTTGTCTGATGCGCTACCACTCGAAGGGGTACCAACAGGGGTTACAAGGGTGGCCAACAGATGTGTGCTTAAAAACCACTTGTATTTCCTACGTGTATGAATCCCTCAACCACAAGTTTATGTGCAATGAAATATCTTTGTGGCTTAAAGATGTTGGAATACGTCTCTACCCTGAAAACAATTTCCCACAATTTCTGCCAAGGAAAGTGCTCTGATACCACTTGGAATATACCAGATATAAAAATTATGCAGAACAAAAATAAAATGCTAGAAATGGCATGATAACAGTAATATAACCAACATAATCTCCACAATAACACATAAATGATATAATAACAACAACATAAATAGCACTTTGATTCAGAAAGAAATGTTCACAGGCCTCTTCGAGGGGGCAACCTCCAGTCGATCAACACTCTGTTACAATAATCTCCAAGCTAGGGTTCTCATACCCTCAACTCCTATTTATACTAAAAAGAAGCATCTAGGGGAAGATCCTTCTAGAAGCAGAAGCTTCTATTAGGTCTTCTTACAACCTCCTTATTCTATTTTATTGAAAGGCCTTATTAATATTGACCTTTATTACATCTGAATATATTGCTCTACCTATGTGCTGGTTAGGACCCTAACAACATATCCACTTGTCTTCACTACCCCTTTTAGAAAACGATTCCAACAACTTGAGATCCAATACATTTTTAGTAATTCCTCATCAATATTTTGTTGTTTTTGTTTCAAGAATTTCATGTAAAAAAAGAGTCGATCACCTTTGCAAAGGGAATATGACTCTTAGAGAATAGTCTGAATTAAGATGGTGTAAAACAAGCTTCCTCTGAGATCTTCTTTAATATAAGTTCTTGGTGTTTCACGTGGTTTGCAAGACCCTAGGTTCGAATTATCTATAACCAACACTACCCACAAGACACCTACCCTTTAGGAATCACCCGCTTGCGTAGATGAAGTCTCACCTAAGGTATCTATTGGGACTGCAAGAACCAGGTTTTTGCAATAGTAAGGGAATGGGAGGTGACCATTTTGTGCATTCTTCCTTATTATTTATGCGCATGTAATTCTATCCTTGTTTTGTATTAACTACTTAGTGATGCAGATTCACACTATCATTATCTTTCATATTACCACATAACCCATTACTGTAACAATTATGATTCTCACACAATGATTAAACATAATACAAATCTAATATTCTATGCATCCAGACAAATTTCATAACCAATCACATAAAAGACATATAACACAAGATTTAACGTGGTTCACCCAACTCTGGGCTACGTCCACAACGAATGGCTTCTTTATTATTATTTCGTTAAGTGATTTAGGCTTGTGCACTATGCTTACAAATATATATCATGGATATCTTTCTCTTCCACTATCATAGCCTCTCTTTCTTTGCATCATCTATTACGTCCACAACGAATGGCTTCTTTATTATTCTTTCGTTAAGTGCTTTAGGCTTGTGCACTACTCTTACAAAGATATATCATGGATGTCTTTCTCTTCCACTATCCTAGCCTCTCTTTCTCTGCATAATCTCTTACATTAATCCATTGATTTCTCCCTTTTACAGACTAAAAAACAAACAATAACGAACTGGAACACAACCATATTCCAAGAGGAACCTAAAACAACAAGGAAACCCTATTCTCCCAACCTACTACATATTTATACATCAAATATAGGGCTTAAACCCCTACTTGGTTCCCTCTAAAACCCTATTGCAATGCATGGAAACTCCAGTTCACTAGAGGTTTGGCTGCTTTCTTATTTTTTTCCATATGCATGTTTCTTTTGCACTATGACTGCTTGTTCTTCTTTCTTTTGCACATCCTTCCAGCTTTATCCTATCGAGCTATCATCCTTTATTTTCGCCCACTTTATTCTCCTTCTTTATTCTCTAGTTTATTCCCTTGTCTACTTTATTCTACTTCCTATGTGTTTTACTTCTTGATGCACTTATTCTGCTCACTGTCCTCCTGAATACGCCTCAACTATGCACTCCCTAATATTCCTTCTTCTCTTGTGCACCTATTTTGCTCACTTCTTCTATAATTAGGATTTTTCCCAAAACTGCCTATCCCACGGGCTCCCAACGCTCACCTATGGCTCATACCAAGCCACTCAGATATGTTTCCTTCTCTTCCATTACGCAAAAACAAATTGGGAGGCTTCCTTTTCTACCTCCACTTCTTTGATTATCATGGCCTCTATTTTTGCAATCTCCTCAGCTCCCTCCACAGTTAATACTGTGAGTTTTTCCTTTGCTTCATATGTTTCCCATTTGACCTTTCCCTACACATTTCCAACTCCACTATTATCCTCACTTCTTATTCTTGTAGTGGTCCCAATCGTTGTTGAAGGATATTTTGTTGATCCCTCATCTTCTCCACTTCCAAGTATGACTACGTCTAAGAAAAAATGGTTGTCATACACTCCAATGGTGGAAGTGTAGTGACCCATTCTAAAGGATGCTGTGACTGTTCCTGTGCTTCTCTTAACTTGGCCTCCACAACCTCCATCATAGAATATTCTACTAATTCTGTCCAAACCTGTGAGCTCTCTGCATAGATTTTGGAGCATTCTCCTTATATCTTTTTAATCTTTCCAACCATTGTTGTCGCCGTTATCTACTTTCCTTCTCTGACTTTTGGTGGCATGCCGAGTGCACTCTCAAATTGTATATAATATATCAGTGATCAGAATCCCTTGATAACGTCCCGATCTTCAATAATTTTTCCTCCATAGTAGCTTATACTATTATGGGGACTTTTGGAATAGCCTTGTATAACTTTTGGAAAACTGGTTGTATTTTATGCGCTATGTTTTCAGCTTCGTCCTTCTCCGTGAGGGATTTCCTTACCCTTTCTTTGGCTATGTTATTGTCTTTCGTCACCTCTTCTACTTGACCTTCGACTTCCTTCTTTTGTTGGAGCACAACTACATACTATTTTTTCATCTGATCTCTTTCATTCGTCATCTTCGTGACTTCCCGGTGTGCTTCCTCTCCCCTTTTCTTAATCTCTTGTAGTAAGACTATATGCAATTATTGTAGTTTTTCTATGCATATCCTCGATACCATTAAATTTAGGTGTCTTAGCACGTTCACCTATTGTTTTATCTCTTCCATGGGAATTTCCAATGGGTCTTCCTCAATATGAAGTGTTCCATACTAGACTTCTAGATGTGTTAAGGTTGGATTCACGACCTCTGGTTCCTTTCCCTGAAATATGGATGGTCCTCCCTTGAGTCTACTCTCTTTTTCTAGGCTAGCAGCTGCTAAAAGTTGTTGGTTTGCTGCCAGATGGTCTTGCACCCTCTATTGTTTCTCTTCTTTATTTATTGTTGCCTCCTCCATTATTTATTTCACGACATCTCATACCTGATAGCCTATTATTTCCATATCATCATTAGTTAAAGTATAAATCAAGGTTTCTCTGTGCACCTTAGTTTTCTTGCGCACCCCTCCTGATGGTTATTTCCCCTTTTCCTTCCTTTTTACTCCTGTCTTGGGGGATGCCAATGGTTTAGGCATAGCACTTGTGCCATTAGTCTTATCATTTCCCTGCTTGTCATTTGGTTCATCGTCACTCTTCTCTTGTTCCCCTTCCTCTTCTGGTTGTCCTTTTTTCTTTGCTCAGATTTTCCAGCCATCTTCCCAGTCATTCACTATCAAACACATGTCCTCTATCGTCAACCTATAACTAGTTGCAAACCACTAGAATGTTGGGTACTTCTTGGCCTGCACATACATGTGGTGCTTGCATGCTTTAAACCATGCAATATATTTATGTTTCAGCTGATATGCACGGGCTATGTGCAACTAGATGTGTGATATTTTCCAAGTATACATAAAATTTGGTATTGGAGTCATTTTGTCTTTTCTCAATTGTCATATGCCATAAGTTGACATATCTCCTGGCCAAATTGCCTTTTCCTGATGTGAGCATGTGCTGGTAGTACCTGGGTTCTTTCCACCCAATCAACGCAATCAAGATCAACAACCATGCATAATGGAATTTCATTCCCTTTTTGGGGGACTCAATGGAATCCTGCAAAAACTGGTTCACCAAGAAAGTGGCCCAGTTCATTTGAACCCCTCCAAAACATTTATCTGCAGCTGCAATGACTGTAGTTGGTAATTTATCTTTGTGACACTTTCATAGTAGCTTGTAGGACAATACCTGCATAAAAAATCTAACATTGTCATCAATGATGTTTTTCACATCCAACCCCCTCTTTCCCCTAAATTTTAGAAACATTTCCTTCATCGACTCTGAGATAGTTTTCTCTCCTACCTTGTTGACCAACATGGATGGGTTCTCATCAGATTTTGGAAGTCCTATAATACATGCAATCAAATCTAACATTGTCATCATTGATGTTTTTCACATCCAACCCCCTCTTTCCCCTAAATTTCAGGAACATTTCCTTCATCGACTCTGAGATAGCTTTCTCTCCTACCTTGTTGACCAACATGGATGAGTTCTCGTCGAATTTTGGAGGTCATGTAATACATGAAATCAACGCATTATTGATTGATACAGGGGGATCAAGCCAAAGTGTCCCACCATGGACACAATTGAGAAACACCTTCACACATGCATTAATATTGAATATTTTCCCTAAATTTGGAATCTCGAACAAGTTCAATATACCTACCTTCTCCAACCTCGTCGCCCACTCTTTTGTCTCCAGTAGGATTTCTCTTGTACCTGTTATGCTCCTAACACATAAATATTTTTTCCTGGACAGGTCTGGGAATTTATGTGCATCAGTGATTTCATGGTCCATGAACTTTAGCATGACAATATTTCCAAGCATTTATCCTTCACTGCTTACACTAGGCAAAACTGATGTTGTCAGTAACGAGTACTTCCCATTGGATGGTATGTTGATCGGTGGTTCATTATCCATCCTCAGTGTTAGATAATATCTATGGAAATTCGCCTATGAATCTGAAGTTGAAGCGTCAACTACTTCCTCCACCTATGGGTCTCTACTCATTGTTTTTCCTATTTTCGCGTTGTTGCAGATGACACTCCAAATTTTTGCAGGGCCGTTCATCTTGTGTGATAGATTCATTGACTGGATCTGCATCTATTCTCTAGTAGTTGTAGCTCAGCTTTGGTGCTCTCGAGTTTTCTCTAGTTCACTCTTTTTTCTCTCACTTGCATGCAAGAATGACTTACACTTAACAACCTTTTGTTGTTTTTGTGTCTTTGTGCCAACTGTACATGTCTCATCCTACCTTAACTACCTTGTCTAATCTTCCACCATGGTTTATGAGTTGTTAAATAAATTCTTCTTTTATTACCAAATCTATCATGTGATTTTTCCCTCGTACTTCCAATATGTCGTGATTTCTTGTGTATTTTACCATTTAATATTATACGACGCCTTTATTTCCTATCACTCTCGCTTCATAGTCATTGTTTCCATGTTTTAATGCTTTTAACGGTCTTGTCATTTCCAAACTACACAATGGTTCTTGTTGTTGCATCTGTGTGCTTTGCAGTCTTTCTCTTCTCTGTTAAGCCCTAAATCATATCACATTACCCCTTCATTGGGGAATATTACATTATTATTTTTATTTTATTTATGTCATCTTGGGTCCATTAGTTGTAATTGTACCCCCTAGTCTCCTATATATACCAAGGAGATGTTTTCATTTGGAATCATCTTGTATTTCTGAATTCATATGATGTATAAGGAGGTTTCATCCTCAAAGAGGTTTATTTTCTGAATTTATCTCTTTTTCAAGGCGTGGAGTTCTTATTTTGAGGTTTTTATGTTAATTTGGATATTTGGTATCAGAGCTAGACAATCCTAGAGACTCGCTTCTTCAAAACACGTCTTCTTGGCATTTTCACTACAATTTTTTTTTTATGGAAGGTTTCAGTATATGAAATTTATCTGGTGTAGAGGATACATGTATAACTAGCTTGGGTCCAAAGGTAATATATTTGTTTTCTATATCTTTGGAGATGCATTCTATCCACGTTAGGGTTTTTGACTAGTCGTGAAACTAGTCTAAAACATGTCTTCTTGGAATTTTTGCTCCCCATTTTTTTTGGCTTGGTTTCAGGCTATGGAATTTTTAAATTAATAAGGATCAATATTGAATTAACTCATGTTCAAATTTCACACCTTAATTCTTTGTAATATGAAATTTATTCTATGAGGAAATTAGGGTGTTTCGTTGGTCCAGAATTAAGTCTAAAACTTGTGTTCTTGGGAAAAATGTTATATCTGAAGCTACAAACCTGCAAATTGAGTGAGAGATATTCCATTGGTTAGGGTATAGTCCAAATTTTTATTGGTGAAAATTTCAAGTTCTGAAGTGAAGACAGTGGCACGAGGCAAACCGTACAAGTTCTCTCTCTTGAAAGACAAACAATCAACACATCGTGGGAAACTTATCATAAAATTCTCTTGGAGAATGAAATATTGGTATATTATGTGGAGTTGAAAAGAAGACACATCAGACTACCTAAGGCCAAAATTATAGACTCAGAAGGGATGAAATTGTAGAGCTACAGTAGAAGAAAGGTCAGCTAGCAGAACAATCTTCAAATCAGGGTTTAAAAGGTGCTTTTAAAAAAAACAAAACTTTGCATATATTTTGACTAGAAGATCCAATTGGGGTGATTCAAAAAGTTTAATAATGTGGGATAATAGGAGTATCAAATAAATTTGAGAGAAACTTAGGGATTTTCAAGTACATATGTTTTCCAATGTCTCTAAACATAGGAGTTGTCGTTACTTGTCAGTGCTACAACATGGGGGCATTGTGGTTCTTCCACATACCTAGAAATGATACAAGTTCATCCACTCAAGAAAATCATTAATGGAAGCAAGYTTAAGGTTTTMTATGGCCCACAAGGGTCCATCATTGTTTAAAATGTATGGCCTAAGTTTTGAATAGGGGTAGAATAGAWCTAATGTATGTTGTATATAAGGTAACATATCTCATAGTTTACATAAATTACCTTTCAGATAACACAACATTCACATTAGTTAATAAAGTGGATGGGATTGAGTGATAGTTTGATTAGGTTTCCATATTTTTTAATACCCCTCATGCTCTAACATAGCTACAGGGTCTAGATCCGTTCTGAAAATTCACAATGATTTTAGAAGAGTTTCATGATGATTCAATCCACTGAAAGGGAAATTAATTCAAGTTGGGTAGTTCACACATGCCACAAGTACACAGTTAGTTATACAAACCCCTTCCCCAAGAAAAATCTTAAGTATAGTGGATCATGTATATCGATCTTCCCATGAGCCAAATTTCGCCACCAATTTCTAGTTTTTATCCAAGCTAACCCCCATCAAATATTTATTCCTCCCCTTTTCCCTATTCCTCGCCCTCTCTCTCTCTCTCTCTCTCTCTCTCTCTCT
>ML793785.1:370565-400889 GCA_009831015.1 Picea engelmannii
TTCCAACAAATGGTGGCATCTTATCTCTGAGAAGAGATGTGATGACTGCGCTCATTCGAAAGAAGATGATTAAAATCAGGCTCTGAAGCAATTTTTAGAATAAACATGAATTTAAAAAACCCGAGACATCCAAAAATGCTAACCCTAGGAGATGAAGTTCCAAAAGTTATGTGGGCCCCGTTTGGGTAAGTTAGTACATCATCTTCCCGGGGTCGTAAATTTTTCACACAATCTCCATTTTAGGTGCATGATAGCCCGTTTGAAAGGTCTATCCGAGGAATAAAAAAAATTCTGCTATTTATAAATAGTCATTCCAACTATTGAGATCCCTAAAAAACATTGTTTAGTGCCACAAAACAACCCCGCAGGTCAGGGACCCAAAAACTAGGGAAAAAAATGCCAAACTGGAAAAATGCCAAAATGAGCTAGTTGGAATAGGTGGGAGGCCACTGAAATCCATGTGGATCAAAGTGGGTATTTGAGAAGAAGATGAATGTTGCATGTCAAGTCGAGAAGTTCAAATATCGATTAGTAGAGAACGATTATTTCCAAGTCAACAAAGTCCACTTTGGTGATATTTTTTCACCTGTCGTAAAATTAACTTATGTTAGAGTAGTAATGTCTCTGGCTGCAAAATTCGATATGGAGATAGAATAGATGGATGTGACGACAACGTTCCTACATGGGGACCTGGAATAATAAATCTACATGAAACAACTTGAAGGATTTGTAGTAAAGGGAAAACAAGAGTTGGTGTGCAAACTCAAAAGATCCATTTATGGTCTAAAGCAATCACCAAGGATGTGGTACCAAAAGTTTGACACTTACATGCTTAGTTTGGGATTTGTTAGAAGAAAAGATGATCACTGCATATATTCCAAGGAAGAAAGTGGGTGTTTCATATATGTAGCTTTGTATGTCAATGACATGTTGCTAATTGGAAACAACATGGACACAATAAAGGAGGTGAAGAAGCAAGTAGCCTCCAAGTTCAACATGAAGGATCTCGGTGCAACTAACTTCATTATGGGAATGGATATTAAGAGAGATAGAGCCACTAGAAAGCTATACTTGAATTAGACAAAGTATATTGAAATAGTTCTGAAACAATTTAACATGCATGATTGCAAACCGATGAAGGTGCCAATTCTAGTGTGAGAAAGGCTTACTGTTGAACAATGTCCAAAGACATAGGAAGATATAGAGGACATGGCACGTGTTCCCTATGCAAGTGTTTCTGGTAGGATAATGTATGCGATGGTTTTCACTAAAATATGCATTTCCCACGTAGCGGGAGTGTTGAGAAGGTACATGTCGGCACCTGGAAAGGAGCACTGGACAATTGTCAAGAGAGTATTCAAGTATTTGTGTGGAACGAAGGACTATGTTATATTCTACCAAGAAAAACTTGGAGATGACAGTGGTCAAGTAAATTTAGATGGCTTTGTCGACACCGACTGGGCTGGAGATCTAGATTGATGAAGGTCGACCAATGGATATGTCTTCAAGTTTTTCAGTACAACAATAAGTTGGATGAGTAAGTGACAGGATTTGTATCCTTGTCAACAACAGAAGATGAATACATAGCGGCCACTCATGGAATAAAGGAAGTGGTATGGCTTCAAAGGTTGTGTTCAAGAATCGGGTTTGAGGAGAAATCTATGAAGGTAAGTTATGGTAGTCACAACACAATATTTTTAAGAAAGAACCCTGCTTATCATTCAAAGGCTAAGAACATTGATGTACAATACCATTTCATGAGATATATGGTGGAAAGTAACAAGGTGGTACTAGAGAAAGTAGACGCAATGGAAAATGTAGCAGACTTGTTGACCAAGTCTGTAATTGTTGTGAAGTTCTCTTGGTGCAGAGAGGAAATGGGCATTGTTACCCTAGGTCTATGAATGAAAGTTTAGGAATATCCTGTTTCAGCAAAGAAGACAACAAGTGGGATAATTTTGGTTTTTTATATTCTTTGCATTGAAATTCGAGTCGAGGTATATTGACTGACAGTAGAGGGTCGTGGTGGTCAAAAATAGGTAGAAGGTCGAGGGAGTCAACCAAGAAAATTTGAAGTAGAATATATCGATGACAAAGTAAACCGACAAGAGGTCGAAGTGAGAGTGTGAGATGACCGACTAGAGACTGAATGAAGGTCAACTGGTAACCCTACTTGGAAGTCGACTGTAACAGAATCCCGAGATTTGCGGTATTTTTAGCCAATGATATGCACATATATGTAACCATTTTTGGATGCCAATATTTAGGGGTTTTCCTATTGTAAATCCTATAAAGAGGTGTGTTTTAAGGAAGTAAAGGCTAATAAATTGTGTAATGATACAATGCACTTATGTAGGTTAATGCATGTGTAGTTGTAGGTTGTTGGTCATGCATATGTAAGCCAATTTGGCTACAGGGTTTTTCTTGTGCAGGAAAGAAGTTATGATGTCGATTGTGTCTTAGGTGTGGACCAAGGTTAGACATGTAACCTTTTATTCTTATCGAATAATAAAACTAGAGAGAAGAATGCTTAAAGGAATTTTGGTTTCTCCCAATTAAGGGTTCTAGGGTAAAATCTCGGTGTACTGTGTGATTGCTTATGTCATTTACATTCTTGATTAAATTCTTCTTCTCTTATGCTAGGATTAGTGTGGAAGTGTACTACATTTCCTGACACAAAGATCATGTAATGATTTTCTAGTGGTCTTATGTACATTTTTATAGCATAGCGTTAATGCACCTGATCTTGTAAGAACTCTAAAGTTAAGCATGCTAGGGATAGAGTAGTACTGCGATGGGTGACCTCCCTAGAAGTCCTAATTATTTGCATTCCTATGGAATTTTATAAGCTTAAACTAATTTATCCCACATGCATCATGGGAATTATTCTCCTCTCACTATCTCATATATAATTGAGGTGAAGGAGACCCTTTAAGCATGTAATGGAGTGTGATGTAAATATTGTTGTGAATGAAGCATAACAAACATCTATTTATTTTCAAAGATAAGCTACCCCATTCTGCCAGTTTTTGTTCTACAATGTTTTCCTCTATTATTCATTAATAGAATTTGGGTTTCACTATATTTATGTGCTTCTTTCAATATCTCTATGTATTTCCTTGTTATATCTATGTTATATTTATGTCTTCATGTCATTCTCAAAATAATCTGGATCACATGAACGGTGTTTCGTACTCATGGTGGTTCATCAATGTTCTCAACACATAGTTTTGTGAAAAACCACCATGCATTATACCCTTTGTTTATATGAAGGGACCCTTCTCATTGACTCACCTAGAGCCCTCCTCTCATCGATCATCATCAATCCTCCCCCATAAGCAATGAGGTCAGGTGAAGTTCAACCATTCAATATCATTTCTACTAACCCATTCTCTCTCTTGAGGGAATATCACTTCTCTTCAGTAGTTGGTGTTTGATGGGGAACTTCACACAAATCCCTCATTCACCTCCATAGATGCCAGCGATAGTGCATGGTCAAGCAACTGGTTGCAATCACAAATTGATTTAAATAAATATGAGCTTTGCTTACTCAAACTGTCCTCCTTTAGAAATTGTTGATTATTTGGGTTGGTTGTCATTGATGTCAACCCTTGAAGAAAGTTCAGTACCAAATTTTGGTAGCACAAAGGTTTGGGTAATGGAACCAAGTTTATTTGATGGATAATTGTATGTGTTTTGATATATTTTCAGGTAAGACTATTCCATATGGATAGTAAATTTCATGCCATTTCCGGTGGTATTTGGAACGTCACACAACTCCTAACGATTAGAGAGTTATGGCCATGTGAAGTTGGCGAAAGGTTTGGGTAATGGACCCAAGTTTGTTTGATGGATAATGGTATGAGTTTTGATATATTTGCAGGTAAGAATATTCTAGATGGATATTACATGTCAATCCATTTCCAGTGGTATGTGGAACATCACATAACTCCTCACGGTTAAAGAGTTATGGCCATGTGAAGTTGGAGAACCCTCATGAGTCATATAGAAGCCCCAAAAGGTCAAAGTAGTCAAAGTGGTTAGAGAGATTTTACAAGGTCAATAATAAGGTGAAGTGATGAGTGTACTATAAGTCAAAGTGAATACAAAATAAATTATTTAAATAATAAAGTTAATGGAGAAAATACTAAGTGTACAAGTGGTTAGAAGTGGGTTAACCCTAAAATAAGGAAAGTGGGTTAAGATGGTTAAAAGGTAACCCCTTGAGGAAGCTACATAAAAGTATAAATAAGACGAAAGGATATCTCATTTTAATCACACTTGATCATATTGAATATCTACAGGTGACTGAGGTAACCAAAGGATATCTTATCTAAATTTCAGAGGGAAGGTGAAGTAAAGAAGGCCAAAATTCAAGGGAGGATAAATTCTTTTGATGATGCTTTCTAAGGTATGTTATTTACATGTCATCTCACCATTTTCACAATAACTTTTATTATAGAATGATTCAGACCGTGAAATTGGGAGGCCATTGAGGAAACATATCCAATCAACCATGATAGACATTTTATCTTGTAGTTTTTTTTATTTTTGTAGTTACACGTCGTGGAAAATAGGGTTTGTGGCTAGTCCTGAAACTAGTCTAAAACAGGTGTTTTGGGTAAAAGCGCCATAAATTATTCATAACAGATCCAAATTCAGTAACACAAAATGTATTAGTTAGTGTGCAGTCTTAGTATTCTTTGTACAATTTTCAGATCCATACAACAAATATTCCATGCGGGGAATTCTCTACACGTTCGCTCTCTAGAATAAGCCATAATTCAACAAGGTATGCCATTTTTTCTATAAATCCTTTTCTTAGAGGTTCCAAGTAGTGAAATATGGAGGAATTGCATAAAAGACACTGAAGAACATTGTGTACCATTTTCAGATCTGTATTCAGTATAGGTACATAGTTATGATTATTGCAAGTTAGGGTTTTTGACTAATCCAAAATTAGTCATGTGAGACTAAAGTAAAGTTTGATGAAAATGATAGTCTCTTGTTGTTAAAGTTAAGGAAGGTTTACAGGTATGTGATCATATACACTAGGTCTATTACAAAGTTATAAATCAGATTTGGATGATGAAATTGATGAGGTATTTTTGTTGAGGTACATGTATGGTACATGGTTGAGACAAGTAGTTGATGAGTTGACACATACATGAGGTGTATAGTTGATTATGTTGGTACATATTGATGAGTCATAGTTTATGCGTATTTGATGCATGATTGGTACATATTTGGTTCATGGTTGATGCAATCGTTCATGGTACAAGTTGAGGTATAGGTTTGTGCATGGTTGATGCACTTGTTTATGTTACAGGCTAATTACAGGTTGTTTGGTACAAGTTGATGCATGGTTGATGCACTTGTTTATGGTACAGGTTGATTACAAGTTGATTGGTACATGTTGTTACAATGGTATATCTCATAGTGATAGTGTGGCATTGGTTCCATCATTCTACTTTTACGTTAGGGCAGTTAGATGGGGTAAGGACATGTGGTTGTAGCCACCTTCCTATTGTAGTTGGAAAACATAGGGGGTTGTGGCCTCCTTCTGGCTATAGCCATGGAATTGGGGAGTTGGAGATTCCCTGAGGTTGTAGCCTGAGAAACTAGGGGGTTGGAGCCTCCTTCCAATTGCAGCTGGAAAAAAAAGAAAGTTGGTGCTTCCAATTAATGTAATTCTTCAAGACATATAAGAAAAAGCATTTTGTGGTTTTCTCCGGCTTTGGGTTTCCATGTAAAAACAATAGTGTACCATGTATTTGTATGATTTCTCATTTGTTCATTGTTTATTTACTCTGCAATTATTGGATGATAATGCTACATTGATATAACACTTGCATTTTATGGTGAAAAAGGATTGAATTGTTGTATTACTGATTCACCCCCCCTCTCAGTAATCCAACAGAAATTACAGTAGTTGGCTCGAGGACAAGCCAAATAATAGTGATGGGGCCCTATTTTCACCCAAATATTTGGGTTTAGTTTTGTGCATGCAGACGCACAAAGTTGTAAGTACGCATTCCATAGTTTTTCACGTGCCTAAGGAAACATGTGATAAAGGAAAAATAGTGCATGCCATATAAATTTTTCTCAGTTGCGCACCAAAATTAAATATACTAGTGCACGTTGATATTAGTTTTTTCAGATGTGGCAGAAATCAAGAAGATTCCTTCTAGAATCAAGAAAGGAATCATTGGGAAATATCCCTGAATGATTACTGCCAACAACATAAGAGGGAATGAAAATGACAGAGGATGAACTAGCTAGGTAGTTAAGATCACCATTGATACAAAAATTCTACATGGACCAATGATAGAAACCAAAAGCATGTGAGGCATTTTTGTTAAAAAAATGAGTGGACCATAGAATAAAGATACAATGCTCCCCAACAGAGAAATCTATAAAAGGAAGCACTAATATCATAAATAGGGTTGGTTTCCTAGCTAGGTACTGAGGAGAAGAGATTCATTGAGTCTTGAGAATTTATCTTTCTTTGAGAGTATTGTAATATTGCAATGATTTTGAATATGTTTGTGTGTGTGTGTGTGTGTGTGTGTGTGTGTGTGTGTGTGTGTGTCTGTACCATATGTATGATTTTTGAGTAAAGGTGGATTGTGCAGTATGTTGTAATTCTGAGGATTTGTATAAGGACGATATGAATTTCTATGGTTTCCATGTGTATCTTTCCTACACAAGGTATATCTCTGTTGTTATTGAATGACTCTTGCAATAAATATGTAACAGTTCCAATTCACTCGGTTTATATCATGTATGAATTGAATATTTGTGTTTATTGTTTTAATTCTTAGTCCTAATAGTTTGTGAGATACGAGTTGCATAGATGCCAATCCTGATGAATTTTCATCTGTTTAGCCTTCATCCCTATCACAAGAACTTATGGTCTCTGTGATCCTCTCTACATCTTGGGTGAGACCTTCCTCAACCCTGGTCAAGGATTGATATGTCGGTGCTCTAGGTTTTTCTTTGGACAAATACGAATGCACCCTCTCTACGTTAAGAAAGATGTGTGAAAGAATCGATAAAAATGACCAACAACACTCCCCACAAGAATGTAATACCCCTATTTTGAGCCCCATATTAAATAAATTATTTTGTTAATTTATGAAAGGCCAGAGTGCCCACACAATCAAAAGAGGCCAATGTGCCTAGGAAATGTAATGTTTTGATCATTATTAATAATAAATACATCACTGGTTGGTAGAGGGACAATGAAAAGAGTTATAGGGGGCTATGATTCCACAAGATAGGTGGCTCGAGCGGATACATATTTATTTTATATTTTATTTACCCATTTTTGTTTTAATGGAGAATATCAGTTACATGAGCTTCTTGGGGGAAGGCCACGTGGTTCTTTAATTCCAAGAAATATATAAACCCATCTTTGGTATGTTTGGGGGTTCACTCACTGATTGCTCATTATTCATTGGTGAAACCTTTAATTTTGTTCTCTATCCATTCATTATTTAACCCACTCTTCATTCCTCATTCATTTTGATCTTGGAGTGGGAAAGAAAAACGAATTGTTGGAGAGGAGCCATGGTTTTGTTGGCTGTAATGACTTCTAGTGTATTCTAGCCATGAATTAATGCATGCATGTCTAAGATGATTTGGCATGTGTTAAGTTTTTCTCACAAATGTGAATCCTAAGAGTCCCATCATGGAGATTATTGACCAGATGCACTCAAGCCCTGAAAGGAGGTGGATAGCCCGCGGGACCACGTGGCAGAGAAGGGGGTCCATTCTCTTAAAAGTTGGATAGAAGAGAGCGAGTGTACTTTGGATGGTTGTGTGTGTTGATAATTATGTGAGATATTGAGTGCTGACTGGGTTGGGAAGTTGAGTGACACCCTAGAACCATCCTTGTGGATTCATTTCCCTAGTGTTGGAAGCATGCCAAAGGGGAAGGAAATACTATTTTGGGGAAGAAAGACATGCACGAGGAAAGCGACAACTGGAAGGAAGAAAATCACGTGTGCATGCATGGAATACCTAACGATGTTAGATTTAGGGGTTTTGTAATACATTGTAATGGATGGTGATCCAGAAACATATATATATATATATACCTAGGAGGTAGAGAGAGGGAGATAGAGACTGAGTAATGAAGAGTCACGTTTAGAGAGTTTGAAGAGACGACGGGAGAAAGGAGTCCTGGTTTGATAACTAGTTGTAATACTCTGCCATATGACCTAATTTTGTAAGCTGTTGAGCTGTAGAGGTTCAGAAGGGTAGATATTGAGGGTTAGATCATAGGCTGGGGAGCCTGGTTTGATATAGTCCACCTCATAATAGATCTCGACCCGACTGAGAAGGAGTTGTAAAGTGCGCAACACTGTAGTTTTGGAACTACCATAATAGAAGAGCTTGAGAGCCAAATATTTGTGGATGTAGCCCGGGGGGTGAACCACGGTAAAACTTGTGTTATGTGATGAATGCGTATGTATCTTTTACTGTTTATGAGTAGATGTTAGCCTGATGAATGCATAAGCTAATTACATTTCATGCATAATTGAGAATGACAATATATTTCTTTAATATGTTAAATATAACTCTCAGTGTATACTTCACAGATCCCCACTCAATCCTGGACTACAAACACCTAATTATTGCAGTCACCCATTAAGACTATCTCGGGTGAGACTAAGAAGTGCACTCTGTGCATTGTGTTTCCTTCTGGTTTACCAGGGGGGTTGATATTTTTATAGGCTTTGTTGGAACCCCAGTGGACATGAACCTGGGTCAATCATGTTAAAACTATAATGCAGAGAAATCTAAACCAACAAATGGTTCTGTTGTCTGTTGTAACAATATAGGATTGAGTAGTGTTGATATTATGGTAGCTCTGGGAGGTATTTACCTCCATGTGTAAACCTGACGAGAATAGAATACTCTCGGAAGCAAGAGAAACCCTAATGAATTGTATAATAACCCTAGAAGACTTGTCGGCTCAAGAAGATAATTTGTATTAGGTTATTATCCTCCAAGAGAAGAATCCATCCAGAAGAAATAATAATATACTGAACAGATAGATAATCAGAATGAGAAGTCGGCCCAGGCAATTAGCCAAAATTACTATAGATACAGGAGGCCAGTCTTCATTCTGGTAGGCAGTCTCAGAATCGTAGAGCAGCACTTGTGCACACTGCAGTGCCCAGTTTTGTGCATAGGTTTGGAGGAGAGCTAACAGTGCAGCTGCTATAGCTAGAAGTTACGTTTTGTCTTGGACTATCTCTTGGCTAGGGTTTGAACTATCTGATCAACTCTTGTTGGTGCACTATCCTTGGGGAAAGGTGCGCTACCCTTGTTTGGCTATCTAGCCTATGATTTTCTCGGAATGATTCTCTGTCAAGGTTAAGGTGCTTGGAGGGTGGGTTTGGCCTATGGTTGGGTGACAATAGTGATATTTTCAATGGTAAAACGAGCACATCCATTATATTCTAATAGTTTATGGGCCCACACCTCCTTCATTCAATCTAACCACTGGAAGGAAACATAGTCGTAAGGATATTAAGATCGTTGAAGAACTGCCGCTAGGTTTTCTACTAGGAGAAGTCACCAAAGCACTGTAGCTAGGGTTACTAGCAAGTGCAGTTGCAAAAACCCTAATCCTCTTGTTGAGGCACCTTAAGTGAAGGGATTGAACTAATTTCTGGATATATCGGTGCACCCTAGCCTAGCGCATCTCCCGATACTCTCAGCAAGTCAAGATGTCAAGTTTGAGTTTTTGGTCAAGTCTAGGGTTTGACCAAGTCAAAGAAGCAATGACTTACTCCATGAAGTCAGAAAACAAGTTAGATGGAGCTTATAACTTCAAAGAATGGAAAACAAGGATTGATCTCATCCTTTCCAAGAATAAAGTGTTGGATATCGTGAAAGGAAAGATCGTGAAACCAGAGTTTGAAGAAGGAAAAGAGAAGGAACCGCAGAACATTGCAGTTATGGAGAAGTTCAAAGACGATGAAATCAATGCTATGAGTATCATAGTGGAATATATAAAGGAACACTTGATACCCTACATATCCCATCTTGACTCATCAAAGAAGATGTATGATGCCCTAACAAACCTCTTCATAGTCAGAAACATTGGAAAAATAATGAGTCTAAAGAATGAGCTCCGTGACGTGAAGATGAATGATGCTGACATCATAACATCATACTTTCTGAGGATCTCATAGTTAATATATCAACTACAAGATATTGAAGATATCATTTCAGAGAAGGAATTGGTAAACATAGTACTCAATTGTCTTCCCAAGACGTGGGATGCATTTTCCGCAAGCATGAACACAAGGAAGGAGTATCCGACATTTGAAGAACTTTGGACTTGTTGTGCTCAAGAAGAATATAGGATCAATGAAAAAGAGAAATCCCAAAAGAAGTATGATGATCAAGCCTTCACAACAAGATTCAAGAATTTCAGGAACAAAATGAAGTTTGGTTCAAGAGGAAGACAAATCAAGAGAAAGATATTTCAGAAATACAATGCTTCAACTGTCGAAAGTATGGTCACTACAAAGATCATTGTCTTAGGCTAAAGAAAAGGAAGGAGAAACAAAAAGCATCAGTTTTCGAAGAAAAGGAACCTACAAAGGAGACTAAGCAGGATGAAAGAGACTTCTTCCTATGAAGGTAACAATACTCTTCTTAGTTCTTATACATATATTGTTTGCATAGTTTATGTACATATCTTGTATATCTATCTCCTAGAAGATAACATGTTCCAAGAAAAACTATGCCTATGGAAGAACAACAAAGATAAGAATTGAAAGGATGAAATACATTGAACAGATCATGTGGAAGCTATTACAAGATAAGCCAAAATCAGAATCAATCATGAAGAGACTTAGAAGAAGAAAAGACAGAAAGAAGTTAGAAATCAAGAGGAAATTGGAGAAAGACTTATGACGTTTTGTAGAAGTAAATAAAATGGAATCGTGGACTCTGTTAGACAGAGAGAGCCAATTAAATATTGCAGAAGACAATAAATATGTAGATGGAAGCGTGGAATTTGTTATATGGAGGGAGTCGATTATATGCACTCATACATGAATCAAGGATTAGGAGGGAGCTAATCCTATGATCCATTGAAGATGATGAAGTATATAAATCCATGGTAGCATCCATAAAAGACAGTACGTGTTCAGTTCAAACTCAAAAGAATTCTTCTTCGATGAGAATCCTTGAAGTATCCCTGGTTCTACATCCACATACGTGATCCTGTGATGAAAGAAAGAAATGGAATATGTAGGGCATGGAATCTATAAGAAACTCCATGGACCCAAGAGATAAAGAAAAACATTAGGAAGAACATGAAGATTCCAAGAAATAAATAGAAGCCAGAACAACCATTCATTGTATTAAGAATCACAATATTACCAGCTTGATATGAACTCACTAAAAAGAAATCAAGTAGAGGAACTGAAAGTTGTGGTGAAGAAGAGTGTATATATGCAAGCATTGCAAGATACAAAACTAGGGTTTCTCCCATATGGAGGGAGAATCCTATGATGATTACCTATTCCAATTAACCAGACATACCTCTACATGAGTCACTATATCATCCACAAAATCCATGGGTTGGAGTTCTACAACAGATGAATGCAAAGACTGTTCTCTAGAGAAATTGAATAAAGAGCGTATGAAGAGCAACCTCAAGACTTTGAGACACACTAGAAAGAGACCCGTGTATGCAGATGGAAGAATATAACTTGGTAGAGAACCTCCAGTGCACATCATAAGYGTGGTGAAGACTTTCTATATAAAGATATTGTATCAAGATGATTACTCAGAAGATTAGATCTCATGATCATATAAGAAGTGCCACATGGATATGTTCTAGTTTTCCAACAATGATATACTTTATTGATCAAAGMTACATGAAGTCTTMAGAGAAAACCAGTGTTCCAGACCGAAGTACATTTGAAATCAAACATTACATTATTCGTGATAAAKYCCATAAAGGAGAAAGTGGTTCTCCGATACATATCTCCATAGATGAGAAGATAAGMAAWWTTTTTGGTAAAGCATTATGTCCAATATGAAAGAGTTTGCATACTCAAGTTGGAGCTCGTGGAGATGTCTTCCTTATTGAAAAAGGAAGAGATGACTCTGAGTTTGGGAGGGAGCACTGATKTATTATTGATTGATGGAAAATCATTTTTTAGTTTGAAGAATGGTCGAGGATGAGCAGATTCTTTCAAGYTCGGAAGATGGATTGAGATTTCTGATGGACATACATTTTCCTATTCGAAAAATGGTCCAGATTGTTGATGTACCATAGACAACGACTTCCCATTGTGGTTAACATGGGGAGTGGTCCAGGGAAATATCTCTTCTTGAGGGTTACTCAAGAAGACTAGACTGCCTCGTCGGACATAGATTTCTCATTGTGGTTAACATGAGGAATGGTCTATTTTGGTGGTTGGTATAGGAGAGTCGTTTCCTCTTGTGTTTAACAGAGGAAATGGTCCGAACAATCATTTCTTAGGGTGTATTCATTCTCTCTAGGTTTCACTTTGTTTAGTGTCGGAGGAATGGACTAGGGTGGGGAATTGTCCAGGGTCAACAATCAGGAACATGCATACCTTAGGGCACATTAATTCTCTCCAGGTTACACTTTGTTTAGTATCAGAGGAATGGCCCAGGGTGAGGAATGGTCCAGTCTCAAAAATCAAAACAATCATTATTCCTATTTGAGAAGAATAAGGAAGGTATCCCATCGTTGATGTTCTACTTTGAGGGAAAATATTCTTTCAAATCTCACAGATGTGAGTGAAATATTGGACCAAATGATTTAGTTTATATCATAAAATTGTTTATGTGCAGGTTGATATCAAATGATTGTTACAAAGACCGTATGACAACAGATGTATACTACAGTGGTGGATGTGTTCCATTATTCATGACTATACGTTACTGATCAAGTACTTGTTTGCTACTTGGTGTGGTAGTGTACCATTGGATTGTAGTTATGTACTACTATGGATAGACACAGTTGTGCTCTATTTTTGTTCTGATTGCCTTGAATACTATCAACAATTTGGTAAATGATTATCAACCAGATGGATGATTAAAGAACAAAGATTTCCCAGGCGGAAAATGGTTCAGAACATCTACTCCTCTAGGATGTCTGTCCATATTAGAAGAATGGCTCTTGTATCACTCTATGGTGTGAGTGACTTATCCAACATCATTACTGAGATGAAGTATGGTTTTGAGAGATGATGCAGCTGGTGACACTGATGGTGATGATGATGCTCATGATCTAGTCATGAGATATTCTAGACTACTATGTTGATGCTACCAAGTGAATGGTATGCTTTTATGATCAACACCATTACCTGTAATACCTCCCTAGCTAGGAGGGAGTGTTGATATTATGGTAGCTGCAGGACATATTTACCTCCATGTGTAAACCTAATGAGAATAGAATGCTCCGAGAAGCAAGAGAAACCCTAACGAATTGGATAATAACCCTAGAAGACTTGTCGGCTTAAGAAGATAATTTGTATTAGGTTATTATCCTCCAAGAGAAGAAGTCGGCCATAAGAAATAATAATATATTGAATAGACAGATACCCAAAATGAGAAGTTGACCCAGGCAGTTAGCTAGAATTACTATAAATACAGGAGGCCAGTCTTCATTCTGGCAGGTAGTCTCAAAATCCAAGAGCAACACTTGTGCGTACTTCAGTGCCCAGTTTTGTGCATAGGTTTGGAGGAGAATTTTCAGTGCAACTGCTGCAACTAGCAGTTACATTTTGGCTTGGACTTTCTCTTGGCTAGGGTTTGGACTATCTGATCATCTCTTGTTGGTGCATTATCCTTGGGTAAGGTGCTCTACCCTTGTTTGGCTATCTATCCTAGGTTTTACTTCCATAATGATTCTCTGTCAAGGTTAAGGTGCTCGGAGGGTGGCTTTGGCCTATGGTTGGGTGACAATAGTGATATTGTCAATGGTAAAATGAGCACATCCATTGTATTATAAAAAGTAGATGGGATATGTTAAAAGAGGGTAAGATCTGCAGAAGGCAGGTCAAAAGAATACCAAATCGAACAACAAAAGGTGATAGGAATGCACTGCTAGAAGGGGATGTTGAGACCGTGGAATTATACAAAAGAAGAGATAGAAAGATGGTTGAAGAAAAATGAGCTAGAGTTTGCGCAGAAAGATAACAAAAACTCTAGAATAACACTGCACAAATACCTGGAGAAGTACGTGTTTACTGATCAACATGGAGTCTTTTTCTATGATTTCTCACACTTATTGCAGGAGTGGATATCTAGGTTGAAGGATAAACATGCAACAAAATGGATCCAAAAGTTAGAGTGGACCCCATTTCATATTGAGCAGTTAGAACATGTGAATAAAAATTTCACCTGCGCAGTAGATTTTTGGCTCGACAGTATTGTAGCAGGATTTATAACAAAATTTGTAATAGATACCGTGAATTCATACAACGAAGAAGATAAAGATTTTCTACGAGTGCCTCGAGGAAGGTATATTAGATTGTTGTATACTTCTATTAAGATATTTCTCTATAACAAAGGTGTAATGACAATGGAGTCAAACAACTAAACTCCCTGCGTGCATGGGGGAAGGGGGGAATCACTGACAAAAAGAGGAGAAATGGAAGGAGAAGTGGATAAAGAAAAGAAGGAGGAAGCCTTGGAATCAATCATGATGGATGATGACCAAATCAGGAGGATCATGGTGACATATAGAAAGACGCGCAGTGGAGTACCATACCAATACAAGGTGAACAACAAGAAGTGAGTCATAGCCAAGAGGGAAGGCTTGGCAAGTGATGAAGATGAGGAAGAGGATCTCCATCTGTGGAGCAAATTAAGGAAATCCTATGCATGAAATATGAGAGGAAGACGAGAGGTCCAAGAGTGGGAACCGAAGGCAACAATCCTATCCATATTAATTGCAGTGTGGAACCCATAAACCCATGTGCGACTAACACACCAAAAATAACAACACCGTTTAGAGAAAAAAAATTTGGGAGAAGGAAGAAAACATGAAGTACATATACTCAAGGAATAAAAATAGGGGGATCTAGGTCAGGAAGCATTAGTCAATTATCTACACCTCGCGGAGGTAGTAGCTCAAAATTTAGGATGGCAGGACACGATCCCACCATAAGGTTACCAAAATCCAAAGGAGAAGCATCGGAGGACCTAGAAAAGAACACATTTATCTGTGAGAAGATCTGGGAAGAAAAACAGATCACAGACGAGGACACTAAACTTACACATATAGAAATTACACTAAGGGATCGCACACTGGATTGGTATATGAGTTTAGCCACAAACAATCCACCAGGGACAACTAGAACAATTATGGACATCAAAAAATTGTTGATAAACGAGTTTCAGAAGCCAAGTTCAAAGGACCAATACATGAACGAGATGATACAAATTATACAGAAACCAGGAGAATCTGTATGGGATATTGACCAGAAATTCAAGCGACTGAAAGGAAAGTTAAAATATCTCATGAAAAATATGCAGCACAGACACATGTTTGTTAATTCACTACGACCACACTTAAAGTATCCACTGCGACAACATAAGTTTCAGACACAGGAAGAGGCCATGCAGGATACTTTTCAATTGGAAGAAAACCAATATCAGAAGACGGATCCAGCCATCGAAGAGATGAAGGAGTATATGAAGAACCTAACATTCCAACTAAACTAGAACAAAAGTAAGGACAAACGAGAAGTCGTTTGGTGTACCACATGCAGGACAAAAGGACACCATAAGAATGAATGCCCAACATTCATGCAGTATATGGCAGTAGAAATTCCAAATCCATTACCAAAAGGAGGACTATGGTGAAAAATCTATAAGAAACAAGGTCACGATCCATATTAGTGCCCAATGATGCCAAAATACCAAACAATCCCAAAGATTTCATATTGCAACTTTTGCAAGTCAGTGGGCCATGATGATAAAGACTGTAGAACTATGGACTTGATGAGAGAGAGGACATCATATGCATATAAGGTGCAAGAAGAAATGATGAACGAGCAAGTCGCACCTCATTTTAACCAAGTACCAGCCCCATACAACATTGCACAAACCCAGTATAATACTATGCAGTAACCATATAGTATCTTGCAGCCGCAGTACAACACTGTGCAGCCTTAGTACAATACCCTTGTAGTACAATCAGGTGCCTCAGTATAACATTCCGTGAGGATATTGAGCTGGCTACAGAGGTGGAGGATGAGCAAGAGGAGGCTTTGGAAGAGGTAGAGGACCAGTGGTATGTCACAATTGTCAACAACCAGGACATTATGCAAGGGAATGTCCACTTCCACCAACGAATTGTATGTATTGTCATGCATCATATCATGACACGGAGGAATGTCCTATGTTATTATGAAATATCCAGGAAAAGAGGAATTAGAACAATCAAAATGTTCAATGGATTTCATCGGAAGCGAGGGACGATGGAAGAAACATCAACATAGTTACGCGCAGAGGAACAAAAATAGGAAATGACACAGTCCGACAAGAGCCAGTACAACATTAGTGGGTGAAGAAGATTGTTGAACAAAGGAAGCAGTTCGATGCATAGAACAAGAAGGAAACATTTAAGCAACCCAGACAAGAATTTTTGAAGATAGACACCGTGTCAACTTCAACCGCACAACACAAAAAGGAAGTAACAAAGTACAAGATGCCTCCATCATTAGATCATACCAAGGAAATGCAGCCTCTGGGACAAGTAAGTACAATCAAATTATTTTTACAATCATGTGTGAAAATATTAAATGATCCATCCTCCGTCGAAATATTGCAAAATATGTTAGAAATATGTAGCATAGAGGCAAAAGGAAAACTAGAACAAAAAGAAATCAATCACCTACATACAAGGAGAAGAATAAGTAAGGAGTTCAAGATGAATGCCAACATCGTATATTTCAACATGGGAGATATCATACTGGATATAGGATCTGAAGTCAATGTATTACCCAAGAATACAAGGAAATGTATGGGAGAGCCCACATTAGGATATTCACCCATTCAACTGAAACTAGCAAACCAACATAGAGTTCTACTGATTAGGAGACTGAAAGGAGTGAAATTAGATCTAGATGGAGTGCGCACTAAAGATGACTTCAAAGTAATAGATATATTGGATGACACAACACCATATCCAACATTACTCGGCTTGGATTGGGTTTTTGATAACCATGCCATAATCAACTTAAAAACTTGAAAAATGACAATTGATTCAGGATAATATAGGGTCATTGCGCCATTAGACCCATCGAAAGGGGAGAGGTTTGTAGAACCTACTTTCTTATACTTGGAGGAAATCAACCAGTTGTACAGGACAATTGCACGTGATGAGGATTACGTAAACCCAACTACAGATGGTATACTCAGTTGGTGGAGCATTACTTCATGTGTGATAGACTCAGATATAGGTTTATAGAACTGGCAACAGAGGCTACATGAAGTGTCCACAAGAATATGCGCAAGAATAAAATGCGTAGTAAGATGGGTAAGTATGGAGATAAGGGAACCACTAAGTTTCCATGGGGTAAACGATCTAGAAGCATTCTTGACACGTTATGAAGATGAAGTGTTAGAAAATCATAGACTCTTAGCACTTGATACATCACTCAAATCCACACTTGCAATATGGTGGGGTGCACACAAGGAAACAATCAAGGATTGGTATCAATGCAAGCAGTTACTATGCATAAGGTTTGGCATAGAAAAGAGAAGCAACCAACAACATAATTACAATGGACATGAGGCACCAGCGGGACAATTGGAGAAGTTCAGAGCACTGTGGAAAATGCCACCTCTAGAGGAATGGCCTCATAATTTTGTACACACTTTGGAGGGAATCCCACCAAAATGGTATATAGACGAGGAACTGTGCAGAGGAACTACGTGTTGGACAGTACTACAATAGAACTTTACAGTCACTTTCTCATTCGAGCATGATAACCCCAACATAGATGCAACACTTAAAAAAATAAGAGGAGTGATATTCATTAAGGAACCAGAAGTCGAACTCATAACAGAGGAACAAAAGCGGAACAAACAGACAGTGAAAGAACTGTTGTCATGCTACCATGTGCAGGAAGAAATACCAGATGAAGACTATCTGTGCGATATTCAAATTGTGGAAGAAAAAGGTGAAAGAGAAGTGGAAGGTCCACCTCTAGAATCAGAAGTAATTGTTGTGCCAATCAAGGTGAATAAAGTCAACATTGGGACAGTTGAGAATCCCAAAATGGCCCACATTGGAGATTACTAGGATGAGAAAATAGTAGAAAGAATAACAGAGTTACTGCGTGAGTACAACGACCTGTTTCCCACAATGTTTATAGAGATGAAGGGAATAGTAGGAGAACTAGGTGAAATGAATATACCTCTCATAGTTGAGGCACGACCGATCAGACAACGTCCATACAGACTAAATCCGATATATAAGCAGAAATTCAAAGATGAGATCGATAGGATGCTCGAAGTCGGCATCATAGAACCTGTGGAAGAATCAGAATGGATAAGCCCGATAGTAGTTCTGGAGAAAAAATAAGGTAGGATAAGAATATGCATCGACTTGACAAAGTTGAATGATGCACGCCTACATGACATGTTCCCCACACCCTTCATGGATGAAGTGTTGGAGAACATAGGAGGATAGGAATTTTATTCATTCACTGATGGATTTCTAGGATATCATCAGATCAAGATAGCGTCAGAAGACAAATACAACACCACTTTTGCTATGGAATGGGGATCCTACCAGTACACAGTCATGTCGTTCGGACTAAAGAATGCACCAAAATATTTTCTAGAGTAGTCATAGCTACATTTAAGGAATTTATCCACTAATTTCTAGAGGTATACTTGGACAATTGGACAGTCTATAGTCTGTTGAAAGACCATGTAGAGGTCTTGTGGCTAATGTTAGAAATATGCAGGCAGTGCCAGATATCATTAAATATAAAGAAGTGTATATTTGGAATAATGTTTGGGATACTATTGGGCCATATAGTATGCAAGCAAGGTTTACTAGTAGATCCTGCAAAAATTAATGTCATCGTTAACCTACCACCACCAAAAATAGTCTATCAACTAAGAGCAACATTAGGACAGACGAGATACTACAATAAATTTATCAAAGGGTACGCACAGATGACCGCGCCAATGGAGAAACTGTTAAGGAAAGACACAAAGTTCTAGTGGAATGAAGATTGTCAACATGGTCTGGATACGCTGAAAGAAAAGATGGTAACAACACCGATACTAGTATTCCCAGACTCGGAGAAGACATTCCATGTACATGTAGATGCATCGGCCATAGCACTTGGAGTTGTTCTTGGACAACTAGGACTAGGAGATTTGGATCATCCTATACCATTTTATAGCAAAAAAATGTCAGAATCAGATAAGAACTACAACACTACAGAGAGGGAAGGCCTAACTATGGTCTATGCGTTGCAAAATTTCAGACATTACTTATTGGGAAAACATTTTAAAATTTTCACAGACCATTCAACACTCAAATACCTAGTCAACAAGCCAGTGTTGGCGGGGAGAATTTTTTTATGGCTACTGCTATTTCAAGAATTTGATTTTGATGTAATAGTCAATCCAAGGAATCTTAATGAAGGACTTAACCACCTATCAATGGTCACGAATGGAGAGGAACCTACAAATTTAGAGGAAAAATTTCCAGACGCACACTTATTTTCAGTTCAGATCGATAATGAATACTTTGCAAACATTATCCAATACTTGAGTACAGGGACTACGCCATAGGAATACAACACTGCGCAGAAGAAAAACCTGGTAGTCTGGGTTGCAAACTATCATATGATTGCAGGACACTTATACAAAATGGGCACAGATAGTATCTTGAGAAGATATGTGCTAGAACATGAAAGACCAAGGATTCTATAAGAAGCCCATGAAGGAATAGCAGGAGGAAATTACGCAAGAAAAGATACCACGCAGAAGGTATTGCGCACAGGACTATGGTGGTCGAACATTCACAGAGACTCAAAAGAGTACTTCCAGAGATGTGATGTATGTCAGAGAGATGGTAAACCAAATAGAAGGGACGAGATGCCCCTTCTACCACAACTAACATTGCAGGTGTTCGAAAAATGGGTAATGTATTTTGTGGGACCAATTAACCCACCAACAAAGAGGACAGGAGAAAGGTACATTATCATCGCGACAGAATACCTGACAAGATGGGAAGAAACAAAAACAGTCAAATATTGCAGTGCATAAACAAAAACACACTTTCTATTTGAGCAAGTGATCACTAGATTTGATTGCCCAAGAATTTTGATGAGTGACCAAGGCACTCACTTCATGAACAACATTATTAAGGCTATGACTGAAGAATTTCAAGTCCATCATCAAAAGAGTACACCATACCATCGACAAGCAAATGGAACAGTAGAAGACTTTAATAGAATCCTTGAAAATGAATTGACGAAGATCTGTAATGTTAATAGGGATGATTGCGAGCTAAACATACCAGCAGTATTGTAGGCATATAGGACCACATGCAAGAAGTTGACAGGACACATGCCATTCTGATTGGTATATGGAAAAGAAGTTGTGGTGCCATTAGAATTTCTGGTACCTAATCTACGTGTAGTAGAAATTATGAACATGAAAGAACGAGGCACAATACAGGATAGGCTCAGTCAACTGATGATCATGGAGGAAGATAGGATCCTAGTAGGATTTCACCAAGAAGTTTAGAAATAAAGGTACAAATCTTGGCACGACAGACATATCAAGAAGAAAACTTTCAAGACCTGAGACATAGTGTTGATGTATGACAGTAAATCCATTCAACATCTGGGAAAGCTCAGGATGCACTCGTTAGGACCATACAAAGTACACACTGTCACAGATGGAGGAGATGTACAGTTGAAGGAATTAGGAGGCATATAACTCATAGGAATGATCAATGGGAGCCGACTGAAGTTGTACAAGGACAATCGACCACCCGTAACTTGAAATACATCGTGCAGTAAAAATTTTAAAAAATAAAATTAATATATATATATATATATATATATAGTACAGGATATAAAAAGGGAACAACAAAGGCATAGTGCACTGAAGCTATAATGAGCACGTGCTAAAATAATAAGGATCATGCACGCTCGACATTACGAGCCCAATAAAGACAATGCCAACGATCAATTCAAAGAAAAAGCAAGAGGGAAAGGAGGATACGACAAAAGAAGCGCAAATTGACAGAGGTTATAGAATTGAATGACAAAAACGACTAATGGGACGCCAGATTAATCACACCAACTAGAAACGGAAAGGGAAATTAATGGTAAGTACGAAGGAACTGGTGGTGAAGGGATTGGAGAAGAAAGTGGTCGCATCCTATGAGAATATCCCAAAGAACGTGCAGAGGGCCGAACTCATGGCGATAGAGAAGATTGATCAGAATGTGCAGACAATTGATCAATACCAACAAGAGATCAAGAATATCCAGGAGAATCTCACACCTAATACTCCACCGGAGGTGAGGGAGCAAAGGAAACATGAGGCAACAATGCATATACAAAAGATATAATGACAAGTCCACGTGACATGCGACTTGTTCGGGAAAGAAGCACAGCTTTGGACGAAGCTGGAAGAGGATCAGGAGGTCCAGCAGTGGGATCAGGAAGGATAAAGGATAAGCACAGCTATCCAGGACCTCAAGAAGAGGCAGAAAACAATTCCAATCACGGAGCATGTCAAAGGGGTGCAAGACATGAAGAAACTGCAGGAAGAACTCACTACGCATAGACGTAGAAAAAGGAGTGTCAGGCTCAAATGGAACCACTCCAAGAGTGAGCAACAAAGGTCATCACACAGGCAGAGGAAGAAAAACTATATATAGCACAAACCCAGGAAAAATGTGCAAGGATGGTCAATGAAGGGATTGCAGTGCAGATATTGGGCGCACTCAAGGAGAAGACCATGTAGACCCAAACACAAGCAACGAAGCTCATGGAGAAGTTCCAAGTGATCACAAGGGAGATCGCTGAAGCACACAGGGGTTAGATGGCTTGATATGAGCCACATGTTAGTGTTGGGGTTCTTTTGGAAGCAGGCCAAAGAGGAATGAAAGGCTATTTTGCAGAAGAAAGGCATGCATGAGGAAAGCGACAGCTGGAAGGAAGAGTAGCATGTACGCATGCATGGAAGACCTAACGACGTTAGGGTTAGGGTTTTTGTAATACATTGTAATGGATGATGAGCCAGAAACATATATATAGATACCTAGGAGGTCGAGAGAGGGAGATAGAGGTTGAGTAATGAAGAGTCGGGTTTAGAGAGTCTGAAGAGATGACATGAGGAAGGAGTCTCGATTTGATAACTAGTTGTAATACTCTTGCATACGACCTAATTTTGTAAGTTGTTGAGTTGTAGAGGGTCAGAAGGGTAGATATTGAGGTTTATATCATAGGATGGGAAGCCTGGTGTGATCTATTCTGCCTCATAATAGATCTCGACCTGACTGAGAAGGAGTTGTAAATCTTGTGACGTTGTAGTTTTAGAACTACCATAATAGAAGAGTTTGAGAGCCATATGTTTGTGGACGTAGCCCAGGGGGGATGAACCATGATAAAACCTATGTTATGTGATGAATGCTTGTGTCTCTTTTATTGTTTATGAGTATATGTTAGCCTAATGAATGCATAATATAATTACAATACATGCATAATTGGGAATGAAAATATATTGCTTTAATATGTTAAATATAACTCTTAGCGCATACTTCACAAATATCCACTCAATCCTGCACTGCAAACACCTGATTATTGTAGTCACCCATTAAGACTATCTCGAGTGAGACTATGTAGTGTACTCTGTGCATTGTGTTGCCTTCTGGTTTACCAGGGGGGGTCGATAGTTTTATAGGCTTTGTTGGAACCCCAATGGACATGAACCTGGGTCAATCATGTTAAAAGTATAACACAGAGAAATATAAACCAACACCTGTCTTACGGATGACATTGTTGTTGAGAATTGGAAAAACATTGTCTACGGTTGGGTGGAACATACTTAGTCTACATCATGTTGGTGATTCATTTCATTAAATATAAGTGCTCTTTGTCATGGTTTCATTTACCTTTATATTTATTTTGTTGTTTATTAATTATTATTTGTGAGATTCATGTTTATAATGTTTATGCTTGCTGGATATTTCCATGTATGGAATTATATTCATTTCTTTTATGTTGTAGCATGAGTCTTGATCTTTGCCTGTGAATATTTCATGCATCTTTATTAATTAAAAAATTATCAGAATTTGAAATCAGTTCAGAAGTGAGTTTTGAAGTAGTGTGGCCATCCTGTGGATGGTTGCGTACATTACATATTGGTATCAGAGCTTTTGGTTCAACATCGGACTGGTATGGGATAGAATTTTGGAGAAATTGTCAAATTCGTTATTGCAGATTTGTCTGTTATGAATTTAGGGGGGAAATAGATAAGAATGGAAGTGAAACCCCCAAATTATGGGCATATTTTTAGTTTCAGTGTTCAAAGTAGTCGAAGAAGTGATTTATGGCATCTATCTGCATTTGCATAGTTGAATTCGGTTTTGGAAGTCAAATTCCTGTGAGTTTCATGACGACTCTATAGTTTTTTGGATTGACGGACCAAATTAATTCGACGTGGAAAATCAATGGTCAAGATTCAATCATACAGTTCTGAGAAAGGAGTTCCTGAAAGGAGTTCCTGAAAGGAGTTCCTGAAGGAAGTGTCGAAAGGACTGGGAGTTGGGCATGATGTTTATTCTGATGACATGATCCCAAAAGAACGAGATTCGTTAGATTGATTGGGATCATTCTTAGCCGTTATATCTCGTAGAGATGTTCTTTTAGAAAAATTTTATCGGAAGATCTCATTCTGAAGAGTTCTGATGGTATCGAAAGGGAATATTATTTGATGCCCTCTAGTCGAAGCGGCTAAGATTACCTAATATTTTGAACTTTGAGTGATAAGGTATAAAAAATGAATATTCTTTGATACCTTCCTTTTCGGAGCAATGAAACTTCGTCAATCTTATGAAATATGAATGAAAATCTATGACGATATCGAAAGGGAATATTTTTCGATACCCTCTGATCGAAGTGGAAAATATTACCTAATATTTTGGACTCCAAGTGATAAGGTATTTAAAGGAAGTATTCTTCAATACCATTTGGTTAGAGCGACAAAGATTTCCTAATATTTTGAAGTCCGAGTGATGAGTTCCGACGATATGAAAAAGGAATATTCTCAGATAACCTCTTTTTGGAGTCCCATTTGAGCCCAATTCTTCATCAATCTGAATGGGAACCTCCGATGGATGGTCCCAATCTATTCTGATTTTAAGATCAATGTTTAAGATTGCCCCGTAGGAAAAAATACTCCATAGTGTCAAAAACAAAGATTAGTTTAGTATTAAAGGGAGCATATTAAGTCATATTTGGATGAAACGTATCGGTTCTGTCCGCAAAGATGAGATCTATAAAATTTCTAGAGAGGGTCATTTCCCATTTCTGCTTGGATTTGTCAAAAATGGTAAAATCATGGTTTTTAAAGATATAGGTACATATCATTGGCAAAGGTCGAGATTAAGATGAAATTCATTGAAAGTGTCCAGAAATAAGACACAGAAAAATAACCCACAAATGAACTAAATAAATCCTAAGGGGATTTGAAGGGGGATGCTGAAATAGGCCAAAATCAACTATTTCAGACCACTTTTTTTTAGATTTTTTAGATTTTCGGAGGAAAAGTGATCCCAAATCACAAAAATAAAAGTTTTTATTGATTGAACATTTTATGCACTTATCAAGAAAAACAACTTTTCTATAGTTTAATTTTTTCAGAAGTGAACGCATTGAGAGATAGCAAATTTTGCCAAAAATTCGGTGTGGAAAAGAGGTGAAAAAGGGGAAAATGGTTATTTCCATATTGTTGTAGTTTTTGACTAGTGTATTAGATTGAAAATATGAAAGTTTTTATGAATTATTTTTCATTTGTATTATCTACGACTCATATAAAAGTTTCTCTAGTTCCTGACATATTTTCTTCTGTAATTGATTGAAGTTGGCATTTTAATAAAATTTCACCAGTGGAGAAAATGCACAAATGGAGGTGAAAGTGGGTCTTTCAGGAAGCCATAAATTTCATCTCAGAAATCGAATTGGGGCAAGAGTACAATCGTTGGAAATATCATTTAGAGGATAATTACCTAGAATTTTTATAATTTGGACAATTGTGATATAAATATTCATAAAATGAGTAGAAAAAAGGACCTGTAGCATTAATTGACAATTTATTTTTTATGATATGCATATTTCTAACAAAAATGGTTGCTTCCACATTTTCCAGAATTAGGGGGTATAAACATATCATTTTAGTATAAGAATGCATATTCAAGAAATGGAAGAAGGAGAGGGAGTTTACAAGAAATGACAAGGTTAAGAAGGTAAATCTCCAAACTCATGGAAGACATTTTCAGAGCCTGAAAATGAAAGACAAAGAAAATTGTCATACCCATCAGAGGACTTGGGGAAAAGGTTGAGGAACTGATGATTTCAAAAAGGTCTTAAGGTCACTCACCTTAATATTTGATGCCAAAGTTGTCACCATTGAAGAAATGAAGGATCTTTATTCATTAAGAATGGATGAATTGCATGTGATCCCCACGACATATGAAATGAGGACGAAGAAATAAAATCCATCAAAGAGAGAAGTAACCTGAACAAAGCTTCAAATCCAACAAAAAACAAAGAGAATGAATCAAGGGATAATTCCAACCGTAAATCAAATGAAAAGGAAGGACATTTTTTTAGAACATTCAAAAAAGGATCTAGAAAAAACAAAGGTAAGATTCCCTTTAAATTCTTTAATTTTGGAAAAGTAGGACATTTTGTTGCTAAGTATCCATATGCAAAGGATGGAAGTAGTGACGATGAATAAAACCATAATGTAAAGAAATGGATAAAACATCAACACAAAAAAAACCACAAATATATCAATAATGAAAATGATAATAACTCTTAGAAGCAAAAGAAGAATGCCTACTCAAAAGGGGTTAGTGATCCATCTAAAGAAAGCAGCAAAATTAGTTTCGATTGTGATAGACAAGCAATTCTCTTTATGGAAGTCAAAACAAATATTGATGAAGACAAAGGGATAGAAACGATAGACTCAAAAGAAGAGGAAAGTTCCAAAATATATTGGGAAGTGGATATTGAAAAAGAACTCATGTGTGCCTAAATGAAAATAAAGAATCTTAGGAAAAAGAATTTGAAGAAAAAATAGCACATGAAAAAATATGAAGAAAAGGATCATGATTCAAAATACAAAATGTTTCTTTTTTTATCACTGGTGAAATCGACAACTGGGTCGGTATATCAAAACACTTCATATCAAAACACTTGCCAATTGAACTACCCCTGGGGGCTTCAAAGTACAAAATGATAGAAATCATTGAAGAAACAAAAAAAACTATCATGTCCCTAAACATTTAATTAGAAGAATCGAGAAGGCTGGAACAAGTGGTGAGGATCGAGTTGAAGAAAAAGAAATAAAATTTCAAAAATCTAGAAGATGAAATTGTTTCCTTAAGAAAGGAACTAGAGAAAACAACTATTTATATGAATAGAAGCTTGAAGTTTTAAAAGAGTGCTGAAATATTAGAGGATATCATCAATTTTCAAAGGTATCTATTCATTAATATTGGTCTTGGATATGATGTTTCTAATACCTCCCTACCTACACCTAGACTTGCTACAACCATGGAAGTTTATTTGTTGTAGGTGGAGTTTAGACTAGTTTGTGAGAAGAGCAACCTACTATTGATTTTATGTGTGTGTATTGTTTTAATTCTTAGTCATAGCAAATTTTTAGATATGAGTTGTATAAATACTAGCCTAGATGGATCTATTTATGTTTAATCCTTAATTCCTATCACAAGACCCTACGGTCTCTGTGATCTTCTCTACATCTCGAGTGAGACCTTCCTTGACCTTGGTCAAGGATTGATGATATGGATTATTTTGAGAATAATATGAAGGAAAAAATATAAAAAGGAAATACACAGAGATATGGCACAATACACAATAATATAGTGAAACCGAGATTTTATGAATGACTTTCTGAAAAATACCAAGGACTATAAATTGCAAAAGCACACAAGCTAGCTAGAATTGTAGTAGCTTATCTCTAAGAAGAGATGTCTCGACTACGCTCATTCGAAAGAAGCTAATTAGAATTAGGATCCAAAGGCCTTTTTAACATAAAGAATAATTGAGAAAACCCTAAACATCCAAAACACTAAACATATTCACCTCGCCTACTAAGGTGCATTTGCACTGTGAAGTAAAGCACTCAATTGATATGACACCCTCTGCTCCTCTTCCTAACAGCCTTGTGTACATGTGTTCTCTTATGGAGAATGAAGAAATCAAATGCCAAATACAAGAGCTAATTTTGAAGGGTCGCATCAAACCAAGCTCCTCACCTTGTGGGACACCAATTGTTCTCGTACAGAAGAAGGATGAGACATGAGGAATTTGTATTGATTATAGATCCTTCAACAAGATCACAGTCAATAACCAATTCCCAATTCCATGGATTGATGATCTTCTCGATCAACTCAAGGGAACCAATATTTTTAGTTAGATTGATCTGAATTCGCACTACCACCAGGTGTTGCTAGTACAAAATGAGAGATAAGTGACCAAAAAATGATCGAAATCCGCATATAAATGACCACTTTTGATTTGACAATCGCTAATGGTTAATTTTTGGTCTCTTATCACGCGACCAAAAATGTGTTCATATTTAGTTTGGTCATGTATAGCTTGTCTTGTGGTCATTAATTTGGTCATATATCTAGTCATTAATTTTGACAATTAATGAGAAATATAATTGGTTATATCTCTGGTTACTTTATTGAATTATGTGTTAATTTTTTTTAGCTCTACATTTTTTTGGGGGTAATGTGCTCGTTTAACTCGTCACTTTTTTAATCCATTTTTTCTTTGAATTCATTGTGCTATCTCTAGTTTTTCTATTCTAAAATCAATATTGATATTTTTCCTTGTTAGTGGAGGAGTATTGTTTATCAATTTGAATTGGCATAGGTTTCTATTGTACACTCTAAGAAGTTTCCTACAATTTTCATAATTGATTGCAAAACACAATCATCATAATTGATTCAAAACACAATCGTAAAGAATTGTACTTAATTTTTCACAATTGTATATGTCTTTAGGGAACTATACATATCTATATGAAATTGTACATAATCCTATGAAATTGTACGATATAAATATCTTAGCATATTAATGGATCAACTCTGATACCAATGGTGCACATTAGACCATAAAAGCTCAAAAATATTTGATTTCCAAAATTAGATAAATATTAATGAGTATAAATGTATAATATATGAATAATAAAATGATGAGGCGTTCCTAACATACTGATGGCTCAACTTCAATACCAATGGAGCATAAAAGCTTAAAAAATATTTCATTTCCAAAATTGGATAAATATTAATGAGTATAAATGTATAATATATGAATAATAAAATAATTACAGTAATGAGTTGCCTCATGATGAATTTTTACATAAAGTTATGTTTTTATATGATACACTTTTAATAATTGTATTAATAGGTTAAAATATATAATTTTTTAAATATAGTGTAAATATATATTATTATTTATGTTTATTTAATATACATAACATAGGACAAAGTAGCAACTTCCCACCACAAATTGTAATTGTAGATAACTCAAAAATTTGAGAGATATTTTACGATGTTAGCTACATCAATTATGTCGCTATAATACTTCTATCCTAGAAAGTACACCAATATTTTTGGTTGAAACTAATAGGATGCATTCGATCAAATGCACACCAACCAATAAAAATTAGTATCTCAATCACACAAAATAACAAATATTTTAACAACCAAGTATCTAAACCATTCGATCAAATATTTAGGTCATTAATCGACTATTATCAAAAGGATATCCAAAGTATAGTGGAATGAATTTTTCTATAGAATACACTGTAAGTATCTCTCCCATGGGGATTGTCGGTAATGCACATTTCCACTTATCCTAACATACATTGAGAAAATTCTCTTACATATTTATACAGAGAAAAATGATCTACCCAAAAAGAAAACCAATATCATCAAACCAACACCAAGGAATATGTAGTTACACATAGTCATGGGTATTTATGGCAATAAATGTGAGTATTCCACAATCAGCATACACGACAAATATCACCATGTGGCTCCCAAATTTACTCAGCCTTTGCAAATAGCACAACAATCGAAACCCTATTTTGTAATCAGTCAGAGCTTTCATGCACTACAGCCCCATGTAAGAGAAACATGATCAATGGTTTACACTAGAATCAACACCATGTCAAGGATTTCACGTCCAAGAGTAGCTCCATACCAACACACATGAATAAGTTCATCAAATCATTGTGCACATCAACAACAAAACTACACACCATGTTGATGTAAAAATGTTGAGGCTTTAACCTTGAATTCATAAGAAACCACAAAAAATGACCTTTAAGCTCTTTCGTTTCTCAACACATGGTGCACAAGATCAAATGGATGGACAATAACACCACAGACAAACAATAACACAAAGTCACATACAAAACATAACACCACTCTGAAAGAAAAAAAAGACCTACTCTCACCTACACTAATGTGAGATGTATAGAGAAATGAGGAAAGCTTCCATGATAACAAACCTCTCTCATGAGAGAGTGAAGTCGATATGAGATTCGATACTATTTTAACAAATAAGGGAAAATACATGTTCCTACATACCAAAACTAACTTAATTGTTCTTCAACAATGTAATAATACACATAACTATTTGCATATATAACTATTTGAAGTTGTGTCTCAAAATAGACAAATTATCTCATCACACTAACAACTTGTTGAGAGAATATTTCAACCCAACAATAACTTAGAAGCCAAAATAATTGAAACCAATGTATCATATCCAAGTAGATCTAATAATCTCCTAAGATTAAAAGACATATATTAAAGTGGAGATAAACTTTACATGAAAATGACCAATACAATAATAAACCATAATCCACTCATATGATCACAGGTAATTCTGAATAATAAACCATAATCCACTCATATGATCACAGGTAATTCTCTAAAACAACTATGAGTTAATAATTCTAACAAACACAACATAATTAAATAAACAT
>ML793786.1:14958-27419 GCA_009831015.1 Picea engelmannii
TAGGAGTGTCATTGGATGAGAGTAGTTGTAAAATTGTTTTGTCTACTCGGGATAAAGAAGTGTGTACGAAAATGGGAGCGAAAGATATAATAACAGTGGAACCGCTGTCGGAAGAGAAGGCTTGGGAGCTGTTTTGTAGCAGAGCATTTGGGAATGAAAGTGTTCCACAGGAAATAGAAGACATTGCAAGGGGAATAGCAGGGGAGTGCAAGGGTTTGCCTCTCGCTATAAATGTAATTGCCGCTGCAACGACAAATTATAAGTATTCACACGACTGGGAGCTTTGTTTAAGTCAGATACAAAACATCGATGAGAGGTTTTATGGCCTGCACAATGAAATTGAGGAAAAACTATTTCAGCGTCTCAAATGGAGTTACAATGGTCTCCAAGATTATTTGAAGACTTGTTTTGTATATTTTGCAGCTTATCCGGAAGACACAGAAATCAATTGTGAAGAGGTCATAGACATCTGGATCGCAGAAGGTCTGGTGAAAGGCAGTGGAGAGATCTATTTGCGTGACATTGGTCATAGTTATATCAACTTGCTCCGGGATCGTTGTTTAATTGAGGTGGTAGGGAATGATGATATGGGAAGGGTTGAGTCTGTTAAAATACACGATATCCTTCGTGATCTGGCGATTCTCATTGCAGAGAAGGAGCACGGGTGTTATTTTAAAGCGGGGCAGGGCCTGAGCCATTTTCCCTCCGAGCAAGACAGCGAGGGCTGTGCGAGAATGTCATTGATGAAAAAAGGTCTACACTCCCTGCCGTCAACCTTCAGATGCTCGTCCCTCTCTGTTCTGCTGTTAAGGAAGAATAATGCTATTAAAAAAGTTCCTAGAAGCTTCCTGAAGGAGTTGCGCTCACTGAGGGTCCTCGATCTTAGTGAGACTGGCATAACGTCTCTGCCCCCTTCTATCGAAAATCTGAAACATCTTGCCTCCCTCCAACTAGAGGGGACGAAAATCAGTGAATTGCCGGAAATCATTTGCGATCTGAAGGAGCTTCAATTCTTGAATGTAAGTTACTGTCGGCGACTACTGTTCCTTCCGGAGAGGATAAGTGAGCTCAAAAGTTTGAGAGCCCTGAACATAAGCCATTGCGAAAGGTTGAGCCATTTTCCACGTGGCATCTCGGAATTGGTTACACTGGAAATATTGACGATGGAGGGAGGCAGGATTAAATTGGATTTCGAGGATTTAGATTTAAAGGACCTGCAAAGCTTGCGCCGTCTCAGGGTTCTCAAAGTCCGAATAAAGTCGCCAGTCAAGGAGGGGGTTATGGGAAATTGGTCAAAAATGAGAGTTCTGTGGCTGTGGTTTGATGGAAATCAAGATTACCTTCCGCAGGATATGCAGGCGATGAAAGATCTGGAATCGCTTTCTCTTTTAGGTTGCCATGTGGAGCGACTGCCCAGTTGGGTTAGTGAATTCCGAAAGCTCGCATACCTTCAACTTAGTTCTTGTCATCAGTTGAAAGAGCTCCCGGCGGAGTTGCCATGTTTGAGAGTGCTATCGATAGTGGGATGCGATAACTTGGAGGAGTTGGAGTTGGGGATGGGTTTTCCAAAGCTAGAAAGGTTGAGTCTGTGGTACTTAGAGTCGTTGGAGTGTGTGGGGGCAGTGGCAGCAGCAAGTGGAAGTGGAGGGTTGGGAGAGGGGGCGTCACCGTTACCCCCCATGCTCAAGTCTGTCGATGTACTGGAATGTCCGAAATTGAAGAGATTGCGTGGGGGATGGGATAAGTTAAAGTGTCTGGAGGAAATAAGATGTAATCGGAGAGAATGGTGGGATGCAATCCAATGTGAGGATCCCAACATGAAGGTGTCACTTGAAAGTAAATTTAGGGGTCCACTTGAAAGGATATTCTGAGTGTATATATGTTGTATGGAATATAGTGTATTGTATGGCTTCTTATGTTGTATGGAAAATATATTGAAATTTTTGGTGAGTGTACAGGATAAGTTAAAGTGTCTGGAGGTAATAGAGGGTTATCTGAGAGAATGGTGGGATGCAATCCAATGGGAGGATCCCAACATGAAGGCGTCACTTCAAAGTAAATATAGGAGTCACAAATGGAATGTATTGGTGTAGCAATTATTATATGGAATATATATGGTAAGTGTTGTATGTTTTTATTTGTATAGTAGGTGTTTTTAATTTTTAAATATTAGTAATGGTAATACATGACTTTATTTATTAAGTTAATTTTTTCGTGTATTCTTTATTTCAAATGTTTGTTAGTCATTGTAATACATGATATTATTTATTAAGTTAATATTTTCGTATGTGTTTTTATTTTCAAATGTTATTCATTATAATACATGGATTTATTTATTTAGTTAATTTTTTGGTTTAATAATTTATTATTTTTAAAGTATCTAGTTTTTTTTTACAGTATAGATATATTTTTGAATGTTATGTTTTATATAGTTTTTATCCCTTGACTGTGCTATTATCTATTTATTGATCGAGTTCGATATTTTTTTTTAAAAGAATATTGATACTTCAATCATTTAACGATTTTGATATTTTATTGAATAACTCTAAATTTTAGATGTCATGTTTTTAAACTTAAAAAACATATAAATATGGTAATTAATTTAATGTTTTTAAAGTTAAAAAATATATAAATATGGTAATCATTATCATATTTCCATTCAATTTTTTTCTTCCATGATTATTTAGATCAATAATTTCTATTATGTTTAATATTTAAATACAAAGATTAATTTATTAGAAAAATATTTTAAAAATAATTAAAATATGAATTATAAATGTTATTATTATTTAAGGTTCTATTATATTAGAAGATGTATATATTATAGTAGATAACTTTTATTACATATCATAATATTATTTAAATTATATAATTATAAATTATATGTATTATAGTGGATAGCTTTTATTTTTAAATAAATAATAATAATAAATATAGTGAATAATTATAAATTATTTTTATTTTTAAATAAATAATAATAATAACAACAATAATAAGGGACCTCCTCCACCAATAATTTGAGTAGTAAAGTGATTGGGAGTTCTTCTACTATCCCTGAAAGCAAATTTTGTATTTTTTTTTAGGAATTTTAGGAACTTCCTTAGCTAATATAAAATATTTCTCTCTCTTATGTGGGGACCTCCTCCACCAACAATTTGAGTGGTAAAGTGATTGAGAGTTCCTCTAGTATCCCTGAAAGCAAATCTTGTATTTCTTTTTAGGAATCTTTGGAAACCTCCTTAGCTAATATAAAATATTTCTCTCTTATGTGAATCTTAGTTTCCAGATCATCTACTAACCCTCCTCCTATGTCATTTTTTCAACATGTTTCCTAGTAAACTAACCTTTTGGGATTTTATATCTCCTTAGAATGATTTTTCTCTACTAATATGATTTCCTCAACTTAGGTCCTGATATATTATACTTTCCTTCATTTCTACTTCCCTCATAGATCTTCTGAGCTAAGTATGATGGTGAAAATTGCATTTCATATGTCACCTTATTACCAAACCTTCACTATTGGATTAGATATCCCTAGGTAAGTATCATAGTGAAATTAGCATATCGTTACTCGAGATTAGTTACCATCAACTCCTAGACCTTAAAATATTCCCTCTACTCTTTCCAATCATGGGGTGAAGTGAGTACACTACTTATGTATTTTGAAGTCTCTAGTTATGTGATTCTTCTACAAGTCCCTGGAATGTTTTCTCTCTACTACTTAATAAGTTTCTTAGTTTTAGGCCACAAAAGGATGGAATGCAAGATGAGATTTTAAATAGGAATTTTTCAACTCACTACACTTGCAAGCACAACATTTTGAAAAAACAAGTATAACACTGTTTTTTCCATTTCTTAAATTACTTTGTTGTTTGTATTACATTACTATGTCAAAGGATAATGTCACCCATTGGAACAACATTTGTGATTCGTGTATTTTTTCTGTTAGATAGATTTACGAAGCCCATATCCTTACACCAAGTTGAGAACATTTTTTATTAAATATTTTGGATTTTACTCACAATCAAAATTTTTGAAAAATGAAGAAGTCCTAATTATTCTCAAGGAACTTTATCATTCCTAAATATCGATCTAGGTAAAAAGTGGGATTAATTTTTTTTATCCTTTTAGAATATGGGATTTAATTTTTATTTATAATGGCTTGAAATGGGCATCCTTGTATTTAACATACTAAATTCAATTTTCCATGAGAATTTACCTTGACATTGATCCAAGAACTAGAGACTTGATAGTCTTGAATTTCCTCACCCCCGATTTTACATAGAATTTTACGTTTAGGTACTGGCATACATCAAGAATTGAATAAAAAACTAAGCCTTGATTTTGTTGAGAATGAACTATTGACCTAAAGAATAATAGCATTGACTATCAACTTGGGATATATAACTTGGCTTGGCTATGATAATAGTGGTAGACCTATTTTCAAGCAACTGTAGTGATATATTTTGGGGCATTTGCAGTTTGACTTCTATGAATTTCTAGTTTGTGATGTGACTTGGCTCTTTATGAAGGACCTATGTAATTTTATTAAGGGCCTACATGTCTCCTCCTTATAATCCTTAAGTTCCTCTTCCATACCTGAAAGCAAATCCTATATTTCGTTATGGGAATCTTGGTGACCGTTTTAGTGAATATAAAAACATTTTCTCTATATGTGAATCCCATTTCTTGGATTATCTACTATCCCTCCTTCTATGTCCTTTTTTCACCACTTTTTCTAGTAAACTAACATGTATGGGATTTTATACCCCCTTGGTGCACTTTTCCTCTACTAGTCTGATTTCCTTATCTTAGGTCCTTGCATCTTCATACTTTCCTTCCTTTCTACTTCCCCCACAACTTCATTATGGAGAAAATCTCCTTCCTCCACTTATTCAAAATTTCGACCTTCATTATAATCATGGGATTAGATCTCCCCAACTAAGTATGAAATTTTCATATTGTGATGGGAGATTAGTTACCATCAACTCTTACACCTTAGAATATATTTTCTCTAGTCTCTCCAATGTTATGAAAAAGTTAGTAATTGTTTATGTATTTTGAAGTCTCTAGTTTTGTGATACTTCTACATCTCCTTGAAATATTTTTTCTTTACTACTTAGTACAAAATTTTAATTTTATGCCTTGAAAGGATGGAAGGAAAACCGAGATTTTAAATATAATGATTTTAGACTCACAACACTTGCAAGTAGAACATTTTGAAAAATGAAGTATAAAATCATTTGTTTCATTGCTTGAATTACTTTGTTCCTTGTATTATGTTATTATGTTAAAGGATAAACATGACCCCTTGGAACCACATTTCTGTTCCATGCATTTTTTCTGTTAGATAGATCTACAAACCCCATGACTTTACACTATGTTAAGAACATTTTTTGTTAAAATATTTTGGACTATACTCACAATCAAATCTTTTTGAAAAATGTAGTGCTAATTATTCTCGGATAACTATGTTATTCCTAAATATTGATTTAGTTGAGCTATAAAAGGTGGGATTGTAGTTTTTTACTTTTGCAGTAGAGAAATTGATTTTTATTAACAATGGCTTGAAATGGTGTCCCTGTATTCAACATAGTAATTAAGTTTTCTATGAGAATTCCCCTTTACATAGATCCAAGAATTGGAGATTTGATACTCTTGAATTTCCCCATTTTAGATCTTACATAAACTATTATGTTTAAGTATTGGCATACATAAAAAATTTGAACCCAAAACTTAGTCTTGACTTTGTTGAGAACATAATATTGACCTTAAGCATAATAATAATATTGATTGTCAATTTGGGATATATAACTTGGCTTGGCTACAACAATAGTGCTAGACCTATTTTGGGACAATTGTAATGATATATTTTGGGGTATTTGTAATTTGATTTATGTGAATTTTTAGTCTATGATGTGACTTGGCTCTTTATGAAGGGCTGTTGGTTTTATTGACTCCCTTCTTAGGTTATCTGAGTTATTGACCCAGAGTTCATGTCATTTGGGGTTCCAACAAAGCCTCTAACTATCGGCCCTCCTGGTAAACCAGAAGGCAACGCAATGCCCATAAGGTACTGTGCAGTCTCACCCAAGATAGCTATGGATGGTTGACTGTAAGACTCAGGTGTTTACAATCTAGGACAGAGTAGGGGATAAAGAGTTTCTTGATCAAGACCTTGTTCTGCGAACTGTTACTATAATCTACTTGTTCCTAGGAATCGCATGTGTATAACTCGAAATATAAATAGATTCTAATAATGCATTTGGTTATTCATCAATCGTAATCATCTATTGCTGAAAGAAGTTAAAGATATGCAAATATTTAACACATTACACAAATATTATCGTGGTTCACCCCTCCCGGGCTACGTCCACAAAGATTTGGCTCTTGGCTCTTTTATTATGGTAGTTCTTGATTTCCTTACACCGCGCGCTTATAGTTCTCCGCAAAAGTGGGTAAGATCTATGTGAGGCGAACTAGATCGCACCAGGCTCTACAACATGTGGTCTAATCCTCATATCTACCTTCCCTCGTATCTTTCTTGCTCAACAACTTACAAAACTCGGTTCATACGACTCAAAATCCTTCACGTATCGCCAACAACAATACTCGGAAAAATCACTCAATAACAGTCGCAATCCTCATAACAAACTAACATAAAATCATCATCATCATCAACAACAACCCTATATGATACTTTCGTATCTATATTTATACATTTCAGGCTCTTCAGCCACTTACAAAATATTACCAAAACCCTAACCCTTCTTCTGCTAGGTTTTTCTCCCATACGCGTGTTGTTCTTCTTCCAGCTGTCGCTTTCTTCTGTGCACGATTTCTTGCATTCGTGCGTGCTGATCTTTTTCCAGTTGTCACTTCAGTTTCCTGTATGCTTTCTTTCCCATGATCGTCATTCTTTCCACTTCGGCCTGGTGCCAACAGGCCCCCAACATTGACATGTGGCTCGTCCTGAGTCACCTAATTGCGTTGTGCTTCCTCGATCTCCCTAGTGATCGTTTGGAACTTCTCCTACAATTCTGTTGCTTTTGTCAGTGCCTGCGCGGTTTTCTCCTTGATAATATCGACTGTGTGTGCTGCTACTACTTCGCTTATCAGTCCTGAACATTTTAGCTGAGTCCTTGCTGACTGTGCTCTGGCTTCTTTTGCTTGCTCCAGTACTGCTGCTATCCGTTCCTGCAACGATTCTATTTGAGCCCGACGCTCTTTTTTCTGTGTTTGCACAGTGAGAAGTTCTGCCTGTAACTTCTTTAACTCTTGTGTCCCCTTGACCCGTTTTGGGATTGAGATGGTTTTCTGTTGCTACTTAAATTCTTGGATTGTTGCATTGATCATTTCCTCCTCCTTGTCCCATTGTTGGACCTGTGGATCCTCTTCCAGTTTTGTCTAGAGTTGTGCTGCTTTATCCAGCAAGTCTGCTGCTGTGCTGACCTGTTTTTCTAGCTCCTGTAGTTGCACTGTTGCTTCCTGCTTCCTCTGCTCCTTTACTGCTGGTGGAGTGGTTGGTCTAATCTGTCCACGGAGAGTCTCGATCTCCTTCTAATACTGATCAATTTCCTGGGCAATCGGATCGATATTTTCTGCCGCTGGGAGTTCACTTCCTTGCGCAGTAGTTGGAAGTTTCCCAAAAATGTCTTCCACTCTGCGTTCCAACTCATTTATGCATTCCTTCTCCTCCTGCGTTTCAGATTTTGCCTGCACGCAAACTGTTTCTAGTGTTTCCTGCTTCTTTGTTTCTTGTTGTAGTTCGACCAAGTTTTTATGTGCTCGAGACTGTATCTCATGGTCGACGCTAACCTGCAATTGGTATAAGGCTTTTGCTGACATCCGTGTTAGGACCAATTGGATCTGATCCAAATCCTTCAGTGGTGTTTGTCCCACAATCTCATCCATTCATAGCATGCTCGACTTTATGTAAACTGTGGAATGTGGTTTCGGAAGAACTGAGTCGCGTTCTCCTACCTCTATTCTTTTTGTGTTCTGTGCGCTCAAATGCTCTATGCCTCTGGTGCTACTTGAAATCTGGGCTTCTCCGAATTTATTCAGGAGTTGCCCCATTTCTGCCAGCTCCTTCTGCAATTTATCCCTGTGGTGCGCTGCATGATCAAAGTCCTTTGTGAGGCAATCCTGGACCATTATGGCAATCATCTCTCCATCGTCCTCCGTGATTGTGTATTTTGGTGGTGGTCGTTGTGCCTTTGATTTCTTGTGCACACCTGTTTCCTGTACAATTGGTCTCTTAATTCCCTTTGTTTCCTGTGTGATGGGGTTCGTCATGGTTTCCTGTGCTCCCTCAGTTGGGTTTTGCTGTTCATTGGTTGGTTGAGTGGTTTCTGTTCTCCCCTTCTGGGTCCCTGGCTGCTCTGAGCCGCCCTCTATCTGAGTCGACTTGATTTGGCCTGTTCTTGGTTTCTTGGGTACTGGGACTTGTGGAGGCTATGTTTTCGCNTGCTGTTCATTGGTTGGTTGAGTGGTTTCTGTTCTCCCCTTCTGGGTCCCTGGCTGCTCTGAGCCGCCCTCTATCTGAGTCGACTTGATTTGGCCTGTTCTTGGTTTCTTGGGTACTGGGACTTGTGGAGGCTATGTTTTCGCCTGCGAAGCCCCTCCTTCTATTGTTTGTCCTGGTACTTCTCTGGGTATGGTTGGGTCTTCCATTCATCTGACCACTCGTGGATGATCATGTCGATGTCTCCCTCGATGATGTAGTAGCTCATCTCTAGCCACTGTTTATGTGGGTCCTGTCTTGGCTATATCCACATGGCTTGTCGTCTAGCCCAAAAATTGGCGATGCCCCCGAATCGCGCGATAGCCTCTGGTGTTATCCTCCATTCTCGATTGATTTCTTCCTGCATTTCTCGTAGGTAAGCTTCGAATAGAATTCCATTTTCCTTCTTATGCTTGGCCAGTGGTGCGGATTTCAGGACGTGATATCTCGCTCCTCCTAGCTGTGGTGTGGTACAAAAGGTGACGTGGTCTAGTTCTTTCCATCCCATGAAAGCGATGAGAGTAATCAACCATGAGTAATAAAATTTCGTACCTACTTCCTGCGCATCTTTATAGTCTATTTGGAACAAATTTCACAGATATGGCACCGAGCTCATGAAGGTGCCTTCTGTGCACTGAGCTGCAAGAGCGATGACTCCTGATGGTACTTCGTCTTTGCGGCATTTTCTTAGCAGTTTGCAGGCTAAGATATTTTCTCCTAGTTGTGTCGCGACATCGTTAATTCACTTGATTATAATGCCTCTCGTTACCCTGTCGGTGCCATATTTCTTTTTCATTTCTTCTTCCAATTCTTTTTCTTTGGACTTGTCGTCGAGTATCGGCGCGGGATCCATACCTCGAATGGGTAGTCCTGTAATTTGTACAATAAATTCAATGGTTATGGGGACGGGTTTGTCCAGCCATACATCCCCTCCATGCATAACTGCTAACAATTGTTTGACGCACACTGTCGTATATTGGCCTCTGCCAAAGTGTGGTATCTTCAATAATCCTAAGATTCTGGCTCTGTCTAGTTCGACTGCCCACTTGCATGACTTAGTGATAGTTCCTCCGAGAGGGTTCATGGGTATTGTCTCTGTAAAGACTTGTGGTGCAAGATCTGGATATTTTCTTTCATCCGCTACGTCATGGTCAGAAAACTTGAGCTTCTCGACGTGACCCAATAGCTGTGAGTCCACCTGTATTCCTTTTGGTGTGCAAGGTAGCACAATATCTGCAGCTTGGTATCTGAATCCTGTCTCCCTGCTGTGTTGGATGGTTCGAAGTTCCAGCAGCTTCCGGTTGCTCCTTCACCATCCATTCTTCCCAAGTCTTCCCCATTTCACCAGTCGGCTCGGCCAAAAAAGAAAAGTCTAGGATGGGTATTTGTGGAACATCTGGTTGGACCTCTACTTCTGGGTTCTATTGGCCTCCATTTATTTCCATGGCTGCTTCGACATTTTTTGGCTGTCCTTCCTGATGAGTTCTTACTACTTGATTCCGAGGCTCCTGTGCCGCTGCCGGCGTATCCTCTTTCATGGTTTCCTCTTGGGGTTGCGAGATCTCTTCCTGGATCGGTGTTGATTCGACTGGGATGTCCTCCGGCGACGAGATTTCATCAATATCAACGATCTCCGATGGCTGTTGGTCGTTCTCTTCCCATGTTCCTCGTGACCTAGTTTGAACCCTATTTGGTCTAACTGTCTGGCTTGATTCTTTGAGCTTTGGTGGTGCCATGCTGGTGTCTGTTAGACGTTTACTTGGTTCAAATAGCTCAGATAAGCTCTGCGATCTCGCTTTGTGCGTTCGGGATTCTATTTCTCTTTCTTCGTTCTTCTTTTGCAAATAGAATAACTGTTTCTGTGCTCGTGGGTTATATGGGTGTGCCATGAAGCTTGTTGAGGATGCCTCCTACCTTGTGCAATTAATGCACCATAAATGTGGGTTCAATGCATCCACGACAGTTTCGTACCTACCCTTATGGTTACTTTTCCATCGCCAATTGACACGTTTAATGCAACATCCCATCCATCCTTGCCTGGCTTTAATTATGCCTCACACTGTCTTGTTAGTGTGATTTTACTGACTTTCATTTTCCTGCTTGTTTCCCTTTTCGATATGGCCATTGTCTTTTCCCTCACTGGTTTCGTGTTTCGTATGCGACTTATCCGTCATGTTGCGCACTGTTTTTTTTTTTTTTAACTGCGTGGTGGGTAGTTGGCTATTCTTGTATAGATTTAGCCAGATCCCGTTGATCATTCCTCTGAGGTCTGCGCTTGCTAGATATTTCAATTGTACAACTCCGTCCATGACAACTTTTACCTCGTATGGTCCTAGCCAATGCATCCTCAGCTTCCCTGGGTGCTGCAGCACTTTACTGTCGTAGAGCAATACTAGATCTCCTTCCTTGAACATCTTTCTCTTGATGTGGCGGTTGTGCCACACTTTGTCTCTCGCTTTATGTATTTGTTGATGGAATCCTGCCAAGATTCGGTCTTCCTCCATTGTCAGTAATTGATCCAGTCATTCTTGGACTGCGCCTTATTCTGTCAATTGTGTGATAGCTGCTACACGTAGACTAGGTATTAGAAATTCTAACAGCACTACTGCTTCTTGACCATAGACCAGTTTGAATGGTGTGTGGCCTGTCAACTTTTTGCATGTGGTTCTATGCGCCCATAGTACTGCTGGTACCTTGAGATCCCAATCGTCCCTGTTGGCGTTACATATCTTCATTAGGGCATTCTCTAGAATTTTGTTGAAGGATTCTACCGTGCCATTAGCTTGTGGGTGATACGGTGTGCTTTTTTGGTGATGAACTTCGAACTCTTCAAGCATCACTTGGATGGTGCTGTTAATGAAGTGCGTTCCTTGATCGCTCATCAAAATTCTTGGGCACCCAAATCTAGTAATTACCTGTTCGAAAAGAAAGTGGGCAACTGTCTCTGCGCTGCAATCTTTTACTGGTGTAGCTTTCGCACATCTCGTTAAGTATTCCGTCGTGGTGATAATATATCTCACCCCTGTTCTCTTGGCGGGTGGGTTAGTGGGTCCCACAAAGTCTATTTCCCATTTGTCAAATGCCTGAAGTGTCACTTGCAGTCGTAGTGGCATCTCGTCCCTTCTATTGGGTTTGCCGACCCATTGACAGAGATCACATTGTTGACAATATTCTTTTGAGTCTCTATGTATTGTTGGCCACCATAATCCTGCGCATAGTACCTTCTGCGCGGTAGCTTTTCCTGCATAGTGCCCTCCTGCTATTCTTTCGTGGGTTTTTGCTAAAATTCTTGGTCATTCATGGTCTAGTACGTATCTTCGTAAGATGCTATCAGCGCCCATTTTGTATAGATGCCCTACGATCAGTTGATAGTCAGCTACGCGGACTACCAGGTTCTTCTTCTATGTAGTGGTATATCCTTGCGGTGCAGTACCTGTGCTCAAGTACTGGATGATCTCTGCGAAGTAATCGTCAACAATCTGTACTGAGAAGAGCTATGCATCTGGAAATTTGTCTTCCAAATTTGTTGGTTCCTCTCCATTTATGACCCTCAATAGGGGTTAGGCCCTGCATTCAGTTTTCCTGGTTTGACTATTACCTCGAAGTCAAATTTTTGAAATAACAGTAACCATCGACATATTCTCCCCCCCCAACACTGGCTTGTTAACTAGGTATTTCAGGGCTGAGTGATCTGTAAACATCTTAAAGTGTTTTCCCAATAGGTAGTGTCTGTATTTCTATAGTGCGTAAACCATAGCTAAGCCTTCTCTTTCCGTCGTGTTATAATTCTGATAATTTCCTACTTGTGAACGCTATCGGGTGATCCAAGTCTCTTGCTCCTGGTTGCACTAAAATAGCTCCAAGTGCTATTGTTGATGCATCTACATGTACATGGAATGTCTTCTCCTAGTCTGGAAATACCAATATTGGTGCGGTGACCATCTTTTCCTTCAGA
>ML793786.1:56744-77483 GCA_009831015.1 Picea engelmannii
TTATTTCATTCTGTTTCTTATTTCTGGTTTTATCAGAACTTCTTTAGGAATGATGTTTTGAGTCGTTGCCAGTACCATAAAAGTTAAAACTAGAGGAAAATACCTCTGAATCGTTTCCATCCAGTGATAGAAGAATTTGATGGATGCTTATGCTTCCCAATGAATGCATGTTAGGGCTATCAATGGATGACTCCTCCCATAGATAGAACCACACTTTACTTTTACCCTCCATGCCTCGGTGGTGCCTTCCTTTGCCTACCGGTGGCAATCAACTATGATAAACATTATGAATAGCGGATTGCTTACGTAAAGAGAAGAGTATCCAGCTAAACTACTTCATCTTCGCTACTTCTACTAGTTCCGATCCAAAATAAATAATAGTAGTTCCAATCGAGAATAATGGCTATTTACGAGCGATCGGACAAAGAGGAACAAGTGTGATATGAATACCTTGGAATCATATATGACACGTTCCTCTCAATTCTCCGTGAGCCACTTCTTTCTCCGAAACGGGATATACAAGTGACCACTTCTTTCTCCGAAACGAGATATATAAGTGATTTTCTTCTTCCTCCCCTGTAAGTCGAGGGAAATATGGGAAGTTAGTAAGAGTGGAAATGCACCTAAAATCAAATATTTCGAGCCGGAACACGCTGACGGTGGATAATAAGACTGATTAGAGGTACTAAATAAAAATCCATGAATGAGCAGAATTAGAGTGGCGAAAATGTAAAATATATCTGGGAAACCAGTGGGAAAAATATTGAAAATGTGGAAGAAGGAATAGTACGGGATTCAGAGATCTTTTTCATCTTCGACTTGAAATTAGCGCGACGCAGCACTAAGTTACTGTAGGAAGGCCTGGGAATTCTCCTCCAATTTGGAATACTAGAAAGGGATCTGAGCCTTGGTATATGGTAAATTCCCTACTAAAAGGTATGTTAAGTGACTCACCTGAGGTAGGAAGGCGAGGTATGTTAAGTGACTCGACCCAAAAAGGGAGAGGAACGAAGTTTCTCACCCATCGGTGAGTGACCAAAGTCAATGTATTATATACGTAATTACATCTATAATGAGTTATTTCCTTGGCGAAGGAAAAAGCGTAATGAGGTGAGCGATTCTCAATCTGCTTTTCATTGATTTGCTCATAATCTGAGATACATTGCATGGTATCTCAGCAAACCCATGTGCCTCACTCATTCCACTTGGTTCCGTACCTTCCCATACTTATTCTATGGAACTTAGTGCATGGACAAAGCTAATATTTTAAAGAGTGCTAGTTCATAGTCTATTGTTGTGTCCGTTATGGCTAGTACTTACTCTACAACTATTCTATTTTCTTATCAGGTAGTCCCAGCCAGGAGTCCTTGCCGATCCTAACTGTCTTTTGTACAGGGAAATGGGATTACTACACCTACCTCAATGTTTTTGAATGGTTGTGGATATGGAATTTGAACTAAATAAGGGGACTAAAGCAAGGCATTAAAAACCATCATATTGCATTACATTACTTAGCAGTAACAACCACCTCCTGTGAACACAGCTCCAATTGAATGTCTGATTCAGGTTGAGATGGGTAACTTCTCTGCTTCTTCCTCTCAGCTATGGAAACTGGTGGAGAGTAATAACCTCTTGGGGACGGTGTATTGAGAGCAATTCACGTCTTGTAACACCTACTAGGTAGGGTGGGTAACAACAACCTCCTGTGAACATGGCTCCCCAATAAATGTCTGATTCAAGTTGAGATGGGTAACTTCTTCTCTTCTCCTTCCTATAGGCTATGGAGTGGGGGCCTGGGTGGAAGGGAATACCAGAAAGAAACTTCCAGAAATGGCCTATTTCAAAGACCTCCTGGGCACTTACTTACTATAAGCGGATTTATTTATTGGCAATGATTCCCTATTTTTTACCACTGGGAATGAGACCTTCTGTCAATAATCTTGGCTATTTGCTTTTTAATGGATTTACACTATTGTCTCCAATTCAAATTGGGAGAAAGTGAAACGTATATATTCGAGTATATTATGTAATCAAATTGATAGAGAGAGAGGAGTATCACGTAGATATGTGAGTATAATATATATATATATATATATATATATATCCATCCCAACATCAAGAATATATGGTGCAGCTCTGTAGTAACTGTGTTTTGCCCAGGGTAACCTCAAACTATTCCGAAATGAATGCCCCCGGTGGGCGGGTTGGTAATAGAGTAAGTTAGTAGGAAACCATGTCATCCTCAATGCCTTCAACAAGGTATACTGCCTGAGAACAGTAAGTAGTGGGGCACAACAAACCTGGTCTACCATAGCGTTCCACTACCCGAACTCACTCCATAACCACCGTAGCGATACTTTCCACCCTCCTTCACTGATTGAGCACTGTTTCTAGGTGATTCAATTCTCAATGAAGACTGATTGTTTTAAACCATTTCTTCCCGGCCGGCGCAGGTGGGGAAGGAACCCCCAACATATGGTAGGTAGGAGGTGTCCCCCAACAGTAGGCCCGAAGATTCATTTTTGGATCCCCAAGAACTGGCGGGAGATGGTAATGGAGGCAAAAAACCTCTGAATCGTTTCCATTACCAGAAAATGGGGGCGAAAAACCTCTGAATCATTATCATTACCAGAAAATTGAGGCGAATGGGAGGATCTGGTTCGAATTTTAAGGGGCGAAAATTGATTTCCATGCTCATCCCTCACAAATATATGTGGGCTAAGGGTTATATATATATATATATATATATATATATATATATTTGAAAACAAATTTGGGGCTATATATAGGTAAGCCAAAAAAACCTCTCTATGTAAACAATTCGCCCAACCAAAATTCCAAACCTCTTAATTTCGCCCATCTGCGAAATTTCGCCCCTAAAATCACCTATGCTCTCCTTCTTCTTCTTTCTCCAATTTTCTCTGCAAATGTGTGTATTATTGTTTAGCTAGATCTATTCTATGTAGGTTCAACACATTTACATAGTATCAGAGCAAACAGACTACTAAGTAAAAGATACACCAAAATTTTGCAGGTACAAAAGATTGAAGACAGCGGAAAGATGGATTCCCAAAAAGAATGCATTCTTACTCCTTACAACTATTTTTCATGGAAGGAGAAAATAGCCATACATCTCTCGATCTCCTTTTTCACATATCTTCTTGTAAGACTACCAATGAAGCCTAGACCATCTTGGAAGGGATCTTTGGAAAACAAGATGATATGAGGGGACACATGATGGAGGTGGAGCTGCTCACATTGGATCCAAAAATCTTCAACAATATCCAATATTTCTTTACAAAATTCAAGGATTTACTATCGCAACTCAAAGCTTGCGGGGTTGATAAATCGAAGGAGGAGAAACAAATGATTCTCACCATTCTCTCCAAGCTTGGTCTTGAATTCTATGTATTCATATCCACATTCCATTCTATCATATTCACCTCTGGAGCCACCTAGAAGATGCCTTCTCTTGAGGACTTTATCGAATCCCTGACACAAGAGCAAACCAAGGTCATCAACATGGGCACAATCAAAGGCCCAAAGGCGCATGCACTCACTGTGCAAGATGGCAGCCACAAATATCATAAATCTAAAGATAAAGATAAACGGAAATCTCATTCACATCCGAAGAAGGAAAGGTACACAAAACCCTTCACCAATGCCTCCGGATCTAAAGGGGAAAAGGGACGAAAAGGGGAGAAATGCACGTACTGTCACAAAGGATTCCATTTGGAATTTGCATGCATGAAAAAACAAATAGATATGATGTCTCAAATACTTCAGCAAAACAACCTTGGAGATCACATCCCCGAGGGTTCCAAGAAGAAGAAGCCAGAAGATCTAAATTCCAAGAAAGACAATTCTAGCCATGCCTTGATTGCCATCAACTCCTCTCTCGATGTTTGGATCGTTGATTCAGGAGCATCACATCACATGGTTGCCTCAAAAGAAGTATATTCTTCTTTGGATGCATGCAAAGGTCCTCCCATTCTGATGGGGGACAACTTTTCTTTCGAAGTCACCGACAAAGGAAGGATTGAACTCACCAACGGAAGCTTCAAGAATGTGTTGCATGTTCCCAAGCTTTCTGTCAACCTTCTCTCTGTTTATCAGATGATGAATTTCGGCACTGGAAATAAATTCATATTCACACCAAACTCTATGGACATCTACGACATGCAAACCAATTCTAGGATTTCTACCGGTGAGGTAAATCATCAGTCTAGATTGCATAGTTTTTATGAATTCATTGGACCTGATTCTTCTTTACTGCTTACTCATGTTGATGAAAGTAGTAGGATATGGCACGAAAGGTTTGGAAATTTGAATTTTAGATACATGCAAAATCTTAGCAAGAAAAAATTGGTTGATGGTCTACCATACATCCATTTCTTCAAGGGAGTGTGTGAGGGATGTGTTCTCGGGAAACACCCTCAAGAGAAATTCGACAAGGGAAAGTCTCAGAGAGACTTCGCACCTTTAGATCTGATCCACGGTGACCTCATGGGTCCTTTTCTGTATCCATTGATCAACAAAGAGAGTTTTTTTCTCACTTTTGTTGATGATTTATCACGTTTTACATGGATCTACTTTCTCAAGAAAAAAATTGAGGTCTTCCAACACCTCAAAGATTTCAAATCCCTGGTTGAGACACAGTCCGAAAAGAAGATCAAAGTTCTCTGAATTGATAATGGGGGAGAGTATGTGAATCATGAGATTCACAATCTTTTCCATGAGGCAAGGATTCAGTTGCAGCACATAGTTCCCTATACTCCGCAGCAAAACAGAGTTGTTGAGAAGAAAAACCGATCTCTAAAGGAGATGGCATCTTGCATGTTGCATGCAAAGTCACTATCATAGAGACTACGGGCCGAAGCACTTAATTTTGCAACATACATCCAAAATAGATCTCCCCATAGATATGTCAAGGATAAGACCTCCTACAAGGCTTGGAGTGGCCTCAAACCGAAAGTAACCCACTTTCTCATTTTCGGTTCACGTGCATGGGCTCGGATTCCCTCTGAAAAGAGGAAGGCACTTGATCCACATAGAACTGAGTGCATTTTTGTTGACTACCCTGATGGTGTGAATGGATATTGGCTTATTGATAGATCGAATCATCATTGAGCATAGTGTCCAATTCAAGGAAAGTGTCTCGCATGTACCTCAACAGCCGCATGCAGACACCTTCACTCTTCCACATGTCCGAGATGATGAGCATGCACATGCCGACCCTTCTTCAAATGAGAGTTTTGATTCAAAGGACTCATATGATTCAGAGTCAGAGTCAGTGCAGTCAAATGTAGAGTCAGAGCATCCAGATGTAGTTGCAGAGCTAGAGCAGAGGCCCAAGTGGGCATAGACTACTCTTCAGGATGCAGGGGATCTCATTGGTGATCCAGTCGATACTAGGAGGACTCGATCTGATTTTGAGGAGCCTCTTGTTGCACTCACTTCCACTGAACCATTGCCTTCCAAGCATCTTTTCTTGGTTCAGTCTTCAGATCCACAGTCTTATAGCGAGGCGGCTGGAAATCCATTTTGGGAATCTGCCATGTAGGAGGAGTACAATTCCCTCCTTGAGAACCAAACTTGGGATCTGGTTCCCCTTCCTTCTAGGAGGAAACTTGTCATATACATATGGGTCTATAGGACCAAGAGCGCAGCGGATGGACAAATTAGCAGATACAAAGCTAGGCTTATTGCCAAAGGCTTTCAACATGTTCATGGTATTGACTATGATGAGACCTTTGCTCTAGTAGCGAAGATGGATTCCATACGATTGGCACTTTCCATTGCGGTAGACAAAGGATGGGAACTCCATCAGATGGACGTGAAGAATGCATTTCTTCATAGTGATCTCTTTGAGGAGATCTACATGGAGCATCCCCAAGGATTTATGTAGGACTCATCATCGGTATGTCGACTGGAGAATTCACTTTATGGCCTCAAGCTGGCTCTGAGGGCATGGTATGCCAAGATGGACTCCTACCTGCTGTCACATAAATTTGTATGTTGTAAATCAGACCCGAATGTCTACATGCTCAGGATGGATGATTCACTTCTACTTTTAGTTTTGTGCGTTGATGATTTGTTGATCAACGGTTGCTCGAATTCAGCGATTACTGCAGTCAAGAGGATTCTACATGAAAGGTTTTAGACGACGCACATGGGTCCACTGCACTTCTTCCTTAGACTTGAGATCATTCAGGATGCATCAGGCATCAAACTATCTCAGGCCAAGTATGCACAGGATCTCCTTGAGAGATTTCACATGACAGACTGCAAGTCTGCTCCGACTCCTTTTCTATCAGGAGTCAAACTTGAGGATGGCAGGGAGACTCCATTGGTTGATAGCACTTTGTACAGACAGCTAGTGGGGAGATTTTTGTATCTCACACACTCTGGACCAGACCTCTCATATGTAGTTGGCGCAGTTTTCAGGTTCATGCAGGAGCTGCATGAGTTACATTGGAAAGCTACAAAGCATATCCTTCGATACGTACAGGGAACCATCACCTTTGGGATTAATTGTGCAGTAGACTCTACATTAGATATCATCGGGTTTACCGATTTTGACTGGGCTGGAGATAACACTAATCACAAGTCCACATCTGGTTACTCACTCAGTCTTGGTTCTGGGCCTATTTGTTGGTCGAGCAAGAAGAAAGCTACCATTTCTCTATCTTCAGCCGAGGCAAAGTATAGAGGGGTGGTTAACATAACCATCCAGGCTATGTGGCTACAACATTTTCTCACTGAGTTGGGAATTCAATTTCATCGGTTGATCGTCATCTAGTGTGACAACTAGAGCACTCTGAAGTTCTACAGAGATCCAGTTCAGAGGTAGTGGATGAAGCACATAGAGATCCACATGCACTACATCTGGGACTTAGTACACGAGGGGATCATCAACTTATAGTTTTTTCCTTCAACAGAATAGACGACAGACATCTTCACCAAGACCTTCATTGAGCAGAAGTTCCATTCTATGAGAATTTGACTTGGAGTGAAGGACATGTTTGCCTAGAAACTGTAGTTCTTATTTTTACATACATTGTACCTTGAAGGGGGGGGGGTTTCCCATGATATTTTCCCTCTTTCCTCAATTTATTTTCAGTGTATCTTTTGTATTTGGGTACCTAACATGGCCTCATTGTTGGGACCCATTCTTTATTTTCACCATAGTGATGTTCAGGGGGGGTGTTGGAGTTCCTTCACACACACCTAGGATTTATTTTTCCTAAGGTTATTCCTTGTTTATTAGACATAATTAGTCATTATTCACTCTCCTATATTTTAGGGGAGAATATTCCACCTGGAGAATATTCTCTTTCAGTTGACACTTCAGTTTGACTAGTTGAGTTGAGTTTAGATGTTGCATTGGTTTTATCACCAGGAAACATTGGGATCATCACCATGCTAATTCGACCTTGCCTTGGTGTCATCACCAGACTGGTGCATTACCATTGATTCCCTAAGTTAACTCCTCACTACTCTATGTTCAGATAGTTAACTGAAGACTAGTTGACTAGTTAACTCAACTAGGTGGCAGTTCACTCTCGTAACTGCCTGAGAGACTAGACTAGGTGGCAGTTCACTCTCGTAACTATTGGTGTGTGTCCAGATCACTCTATACCACAACTATGGCGCATTGGTTCACGTCCAGGTCAAACTCATTGAGCTATACAGAGTATATCATGTGTAAACTATTCATTTTTCAAACAGTTAATGAGAATTCTTTCTATTCTTTCTCTCCTTCTTCTTCTTTCTCCAATTCTCTCTGCAAATGTGTGTATTATTGTTTAGCTAGATCTATTCTATGTAGTTTCAACACATTTACACTTCCAATCTCAATTACATTGCAGATCCATGTGGAAATATACCAAATAGTTGTTCATGGACATGAATAGGCAATACAAAGTAGACACATGCCATAGGATGCCATAGTCATGAACAAGGCCCAGTGGAAACCAGTCTCAAAATAAATCTGAATATATATGTGTACAATGGAGTACAATCTAATCTCCCATGATCACTGAAGTCATATAGGTCTTGGTCCAATGAAAGACAACAACAAAATATGAATGCTTCTACTGTAAGTTGGAGGTCTTCTACACTATTCGCCGAAGGTGCGAGTCTACATCATGTGAATAGAGGAGTTGAGGTCGAACAAAATGAGACTTCATTTGATTACTGGTCATTAATGTATATCGTTAACAAATGTGAGACAACATACCGATAATGAAAGTAGGTATCAAGGAACTGAGTACATTATTACAAGTGTGAATAAGGATGTTGAGGTCAAACACTTGAATAATCCATTGATGAGGAGACATTGATGTATTCCCAATTGTCGATGGTGGGAGAACTTGCCACTGATGATTCCAAGCCTCTAGGTGTGATAATACTGTAGGCCTCATTTCTAGAATATATGAGTTGAATTCGATGAAAGGAGACCTATTGAAAGGAGAGCATTAAGGCATCTCTCATCAGTGAGCACGAGGTACAAAGCAATAGCTTGATGATTTGAAGGAGATCAGATGAATAGTATTTTCACGAACCAACAAACCTTTTCATATCTCACATGCACCATATGCAAGTAGTGCATGAAAGAGACCCTCTAAATACCAACCAATAAGGAAGACTACCGAAAAAGGTGAGGAAACCACCAATAAGGCTAATGGCATCCAAGACACTGCACGAATCCCAATGTGTGAATAGATTTATTTTCTTCAAACAAAAGGGAAACCCCCCAGTCAATGACCAATGAGGAGATGTTGACTATTGAGTTCAAGGTTACCTACCCATAATGAAAGTAGGACCAGGGTGCACAGTAGGACTACAAATTCATGTGACTCTGAGACACACTGAGAGTATAGCCAACATGCAAAGTCAAGAGTTATGAGAAATGGTCGACACATGATTATAGACATCCTTTGAAGAAGAGTATGAGACATATGGATAACTCAGGAAACATAGAATTGATGATAAAGCTTCGTGATGCATGAGGCATCAACAAACTCTCCATATGGACTGGAAGAATAACCAATCGGAGGAGTAAACTCTAAGTAATGAGCTCAGCTTCCTAAGGTCATACTAAACCCAAACTTTGGATGACAATGGACTCAAAATTTTGTGCTCTATTCAAAGGTGAAACGACTGCTACCGATATGAGATAATATTCTTTTCCCACCCGTCTTTTTTTATTTAGGCAAATAAATTCTATGATACAAGAGAGGAAACAAGTGTCGCGAGTAAGAAACTAGCTCCAAACAGTGGAACATACCTATGCTCAATGCAAGGAACTGCATGCGGGGCATGGACACTTGGAGGAATGTTTCCTCTTAGGGTATAAGGTGTCAAGCTGCAAAGGATATAAACAAGGCTCTACTTGGCTAGTGATGCAAATTTCTGAGGTAAGAGGCTTATAATGAGAAAGCAGTAATCGACAATAGGATCAAAACTACAAATAAGATAATGGAATGCAATTACAACTTAAATCCAAAGAATGTCATTTTTTGTATATTTAGTCCCCTAGGCCCGAAAAAGTATAAAATAATACCCAATAGAACTCTTCTATCCAATGGTGACTAGAGTATTCATTTTTTCATAAATATACTACTTGGTCCAAAAAAGGGTTAAACTTACACCAAATAGACGTCCTTTCAAATCCATTTAATGAGTGTAAAAGAGACAAGCTCACTCGACAATCTTTTCATTTTTTAGATATTCGGAAAAGAGCTTAACTAAGACTCAAAGATGTTGTTCTAAGCAGTATATCATGGGGGAGGCCAAGGCTCCTGTGCAAAAATTCTTTCGAAAGTCAAAAACTCACAGGTAGCTAACACAATCTTGGGAGAACCCAAAACTTTCCAAGCCGAGGAGGATAAAATACTTGCAGAGGATCCATCATCTACAATATCATTCCAATCAAAGAAAACCATCCTATGACTTGGAGGCAACGTACTCAAAGAGAGTGGAATGCTCTCTTGTTCAGAAGGTACGAGACTAGAAATGTTAAGGACATCGTCGAAATATGCATCACCCCCCAAAAGAAGAGTGGAATTGACCAAAGATTGCATCGGCAATGTTACTTCCTTAGACTTGTCACTCTGCACGAGAAGAGTGGGATTGTTAAGTACCTGAATAGATATGAAGATAAATCTCATAATAAACCCACAATATCAACAAGAATAATCCATACCATTCACCAAATATTGAACACAAAAAATAGACAAAACCCTTGAGGTAGGGTAACACCATATATTATTCCTTATGGAAGGAATTCACTCTTTAAGCAATACGTGCTTGTTACAATGACAATATTCTTCACTATATTTCATTACATTGGTTACACTTCTTTATATATATCTCTCTATCTCCTAGGAACCATCTAGAGAGCCTTCTCACATTTATTACATCTAACTACCATAGTGGGCCTCTATTAATATAGTGGACCTAGTCCACCTTGCATTGAATGACCACATTCTCATATATTAAATGACTTCCACTAATAATACATAACCACATTCCCATTGGGTACCTCCATAGGTACCCCATAGTACCTCCCTAGGTATACTACATTACATCCCCCTTCACATGTTTTGTCCTTGAAACACAAGAAGAAACCATACAATATGAGTGGCTAAGCAATGTAGCCAACTGGTACCAAGTATGACCATCCATCTATCCCAATGGACGTCGAACATGATGTCAATCTACTTCCTTTCCACCCTGATCGTGCTCTGCATCATGTCGGGGTTTCCATGGGATTGTTTCTATATCCTGATCTCTTCCTGTAGTGCTAGGAGTCCTCCATGCACCTTCTCTTGATTAGTTTCATTTCTAGTTCCCTGTTGGTGCATAAATGTGTTGATTGTCACGCCCTTTCCTGGATGACTGTTGTGTTTCTAGATGATGTGGATGGTGATATACAAAAACTGTAGGAATATGTTCTTTTTTCTTCAAATCTACAAAACATTGTTCCTTTGAGTCAATGACCTCCTTAGCTTCCTGACTATGTCCTTCCTCTGGTTTTTCTTCATCTCCTTTTGTAGACTCTGCCTCCAACTTCGGACTCGAAAATAACTTCTTTGTTGGTCAATGTGGGCCCATATTTTTTACTAAGAGACACATCCTGCAATGTGAATTTCTTTTTTCTGTACCAAATCTTTAGAAACTTCTTTTTTCACATTAATATTAACTGTACCAACTGATTCCATCCAAGGATATCCCAAAACAATATCTTCATCAACCATATTTATAGCATGAAAATTAGAATGCAACACATATTTTTCCATGGTGATCTTCAAATATTTAAAAATTTGAACATTTTCACCCTCAACCTGTGTGTTGTGAATATTCTTTGTAGGAACTTGCAATCTATTAACCAACTAAATATTGATAAAATTTTGTTTGCAACTAGGGTTAATAGAAACAATGACATTTTCTTTATGAATACAACCATGAACTTGTAATATAGATTTTCCACATGAAAATAAACTCTTGGTGATGTCTTTATCCTTACTCTTTGTATGATACCACTTTTCCTAAAGTAGTTTTTCAAGTGCTTCCTCAGAAAGTGACATCCACTCAGAATGGTGAAATGATTGCCACCATATGAGAGCATCATCTTTGAAACCCCAGTCTACAAAAGATTTCCAGTTCTCTTTCCATAATGACTTGTGAGATTGTATAAATTCTTCAATACTAGGGTCATCATCTCTTCCAGTAAAAAATATCACACTTGGAATAAATCTTCAACAAAAACTAACACTTAAAAATAACTTACTGTGCAAATCGCGTGGCTTTTTCCGGAAAAACCATGAAAATTGGCCGAATTTAAAATGATCATAACTTTACTTCCCGGACACTGTTTTGGCTAATTTATTTTTTAAATTGGGTATGTTTCTGAGAGGAATTAAAATATCCAATTTGTTTGGCCAAATTATGCTCAGAAATTTTCATATCAGAACCTGAAGTGTGACGCCCTCTTTTTTTTTCTAGAAAAAATCTACAAAAAGAGCCAAAAAAATCTCCCCTTCTCTGGCCAAGGAAAGTGCTCTGATACCACTTGTTAAGAACCAAATACTTGCATACAGAAACACCGCAAAGATTTATATAACAATATAGTAGAACCACACTTTTATTATAATAAAACCCTTGAGGTAGGGTAACACCATATATTATTCCTTATGGAAGGAATGCACTCCTCAAGCAATATTTTTTTGTTACAATGACAATATTCTTCACTATGTTTCATTACATTGCTTAGACTTCTTTATATAGCTCTCTCTATATCCTAGGAACCTTCTAGAGATCCTTCTCACATTTATTACATCTAACTACCATAGTGGGATTTTATTAATATAGTGGACCTATTCCACCTTACATTGAATGACCACATTCTCATATATTAAATGACTTTCACTAATAATACATAACCACATTCCCATTGGGTACCTCCCTAGGTATACTACAGGGATCAGTCGAAGATTGCATCAACATGACCACTTCTTCAACCATTGGTTGAATAGGATGTGAGACAACATGGTCTAGAGATTCATCACCCCCAAAAACATGAGTGGTGTCGACCGAAGATTGCATCGACATGACTGTTGGTTGAACGAGATGTGAGACAACAAGATCAAGAGACACATCACCCCCCAAAATAAGAGTGGTGTCATCCAAATATTGCATCGGCACGACCGTTGTATCAACCAAAGAAGGATTAGAATGTTGGGAAACCAAATACGACTCAGAACTCGAAGGGATATCATACAAGGACTATGTTTCTTGTACCACGACAGTAGCAGGGCACATACGAGTTAGATGATATCCTTTGAAAATTATGCAAAGGAACTTGGGATTACGTCCTATACGTGGAGGCTTCTCAATCGTATGACTTCCCCCAGCATGGCTTGCGATGGCTGGTGACATGCTCCCAACATGACTTGCAGAGGGTAGTAGTTGATCTTCAATATGACTTGCAGAGGTTGTTGACCTACCCTCAACATGACTAACAGAAGTTGGTGATGAATCCCTAACATGACTGATAGAGGTTGGTGATGTTTGTGTAGTGTGACTAGCAGTGACTAGAGTTGTGCCCTGAGCATGACATGCAATGGTTGGTTGTTGGTATTCAACATGATTTGCAGAGGTTGTTGGCCTATCTCCAACATGACTAACAAGGGTTGGTGATATAATGCTAGTATGACTCACAGTGATTGGACTTGTGCTTCCATCATGACTTGTAGCAGTTGGTTACTGGTCTTCAACATGACTTGCAGAGATTGTTGACCTATCTCCAACATGACTAGAAAAGGTTTGTGATATAATGCTAGTATGACTCGCAGTGATTGGAATTGTGCTTCCAGCATGACTTGCAGTGGATGGTTGTGACATATGAGACCAAGGTTCTAGGAAAGACTGGTTTTGAGAGATTATAAGATAAGTAGGGTTCTGGTATACACCATGGCCCTATCCGGCAGGATAGTATCTTCCTCCAAACTGATTCATAAAAGATTGTAAGGGTATCATCACTGAGGAAACCACTTGCGTGGAGAAAGAGACATGACATGGGTTACTCAGGTGAGGATATATGTTTCCCCCAGATGAAGGAACTATGTGAAGGGGCTTTCCCATACTATAAAATAGACTCCCCCTGGATGAAACACTAGAGGACAAAAGGATGCCTGCCATGTGAAAATAATTTGTAGGAACTGTCATAGCGGAAGAAGGATAGATGGATGAGAGGTAATAAGTAGAAGGACCACCCATTTGAGAACTTTCTCCTGGAAAAGTGAAGCTAGGATCGGGTCCAGAGGAAGGAGGATTCCAACCTCCAATCATGGGAGTTTATTGAGGGATATGGCCCCCACCAAATGAAAAGGGAGAAAAAGGAGGCATCATGCTCCCAGACCAAAAACTAGGATTCACATAAGAATATGAGACAAAGGATGGTGAGTACGAAGACATGTCTGGCATACCAAAAGGAAAAGGATTAGAGGCCCAAGGTATTGGCTGAGTATCATGATTTTGCGTACCACTCAAAAATACAAAAGGATTCATCCCTATGGAATGAGAAAGACCATGGGCTAGGTAGCACTAATTGAGGGATTCACGGGGGCTCCACTAACCATAGAAATGAAAAATCATGATGCAATACAAAATATTAAGGCCAATTACTAATCAGAGAGCACACCAAAGTAAAGAAAAAAGGCCAATGCACACAAATAGGATATAGTGGTTGAAAAAGGGGCCTCCCTCACTAGAGTAGGCATGTCTCGCCCAAGAGGGGCCTGAGACTCCCTTCAAAAGATTGGAGGTATCAGAATCATTTATAAGGGCCCTCATGGGATTAACAACGCAGTCAGTCAGATCTCCCCGAAGAGGTAATCCTCCATAAAGGTTGTGTGTTTTTCTACCCTTATCTAACTCGGGGTACCTACATAGTAACCCCTGCAAATAATCTATGTGGCTACTTATGTCAAGCAACTACAGTCACCACAATATAACTAATGCACATGCGAATAGTCATAAGTCCGGTCCACTGTATGGGCAAGGTAACAAAGCCCGAAATATTGAAAGCACTGCCTCTCATGGAGGAAAAGGTACTAGAAAGACCCCCATATACAATTGTAACAACATAAATATCTCTGATGCTAGGAAGGTATTAGAGGGCTATCTACACAACCAACTTCGCGAAAACTCTGGTGTGAGTGGAGCCTCCTGATATCACTAATTACACAATGGGTTTCACCACTCCCTGGTCAGACACATATGTTTAGTTTAATAGCCTTGGAGAAGTTTACTCACAAAAATCCTATTCCAAGGTCCTATGTCCTATACTTGTTTGTGTACTCTAAAAAATAAAATCGTTTCTAATCAATTTTAGTTAATCAACGTTACTTTCAATGGATTTTACTTACTCAAGAGGTGTGGTCATGAAACTGATGGTATTGTAACTCAACATATAAAAGAAGCAAATATAACAACACTGCTAAGTACTAATCCTGAATTATAATGAGATGGTAATCTTCTAACTACAACTTTTAATGCAATCTCTACAATTTCAATGAAATGCAATCTCTCTACATGTGTCAAAATCAATGCAAAGTAGTCAAAAGAGAAAATGCCATAAGAATTTTTTTATTTTATTTTCGATATAAAGAAAATAAAATGCAATGAATGAATAGTAGCTTGATATACGGACCCTACTGCAAGCAAAAAGAGACAAGCCAAGAAGGATACCAAGAAGCAGACACTTAGACCAAGATGCAAGGACAACCAATGAAAAACATGATAAGAAAGAATATCGCCCAAAAATCCAACAATAAGAAGGTTTCCTATCACTATGTAAGCACTCAACAGTTAGGACAAAGACGCAAGAAGACTCAACAACCAACCAAACTTACCCAAAAAACACCAAATCTTAGCCAGTAAGCCTAAAATTTTGATGTATGCAACTGTTTGAGAAAAACTCGCGTATGTACACACCCTACAGAAAGACAACCCATGTATGTACACGTTTGTCAAGGGAAAAACTGCGTATATGTAGTAAAACACTGCCAGGGAAAGGATTAAGCCAAGAAACTCAGATGAAAAGTAAAAATATGATGTCAATCAATTAGGAGACAAGAAACTCAGGCTAACAGAGAGCAATTCAAGGAGAAAAACACTCAAAACCCCAGAAAATAAGATCAATCCCCTGTATGGTCGTCAATTTTGTTATGAGGAAAATCTCTCTATGGCATGGGGTAAACCACAATAGATGAAATGACACACAGAAATCAACTCTAATCTCAAGTATTATATATAAATGAAATGCTAATAGGACAAGATCAAGAGCCTACCTCATCCAAATGTTTGATGAAGACCATCATTGAGCACGCAACTCAAAGATTTATACCTGCAACTTGTCCGCAACAACCAATATACACAAGCATATGGCGATATATAGAACTAGCATATAAAATAGGATAATCCATTAACATTCATGGAAAATATGCCCATGGAATAATAATTCAAATATTTGTAATATATCAATTGGACGAGAAAATAGTATTTCTATTAAAATGATCAACATAAGTATATAGGTGACAAATTTTTGCAATGACACATAGAAGAACCGAGAAACTAAGTCCCTCCAGTTGGGCCTCCACCACTTCAATCCTCCACCAAAGGCAAGCTCATATAAAGGAGACAATGAGGTTCTCCATCAAAGAAGGAAGAGCTTGGGGGTTGACCAATGAGTTCATAATTTTAAGGATAAAGGGATGCAGACTCAATGTGAAGTGAAATTTCTCCAAAGTATATTTGCTCTCAAAAGTTGAATTCTCTCTTCTTCCATGGCTTCGATATGGCCCACTTTATAGCCTGCAAATGTAACTGAAGGGCCGAGTCAAAACGATTCTAGTATATGGAAGGTCAAGGATCATGGATCACGTGATGTGACATGGAAACCCAACACAATTTTTAATTTTGAGCACCAAACCTACTGTACACAGGATTTAATGGAGCAACCTCTGTATACGCATGATGTCTAACTGATAGGGTGCGTATATGTGAAAAAATATGATTTTTTGGCTCTAGAAGTTACATAAAGTTACTTCAAGTTTGCATAGGGAAAATTGCATGGGGTCAGGCAAAATTTGCTATAACAACCACTAGTATATAATGCTTTTTTTTCATTGATATATTTGATGTAAACAGTAAAAATTAAACATAACCCAATATTTAGTAAATATCACATGCAAATCCTGAACTTAGTAAACATATTTATAGTCGTGGATGGACAACATGGATTCTACTCTATGCTCATAGGCATACCCAGGTTGAGCACACTCTAGATGCAAAGCGACACAATATCACAAACGTATTTGGATCCTTGATACACTAAACTTTGGACAATAATGACATCCTAGTTATCTTTTTGTACAATAATGACATAGTAGTTAGCTTTGATGATGTTTCATTATTCACTAAACTCGATGTTAATCAAGTAAATGTCGACATTTCTGCTCTTATAAAAAATTGCCTTCAATCTACATTCTTCACCTACCAACCAATATGAAATTTACAAAAAAACTAAAACAATCACTACAGAATCTCCCCTCTCCCATCTCATAGCCATTGTATTATGAAACATTTTGAAGAAAAATGTTTGAGTAGTGCCAACTCCAACAATCAACATACATTCTGAATAAAAACCTTTGACAATAAACATAGATTTTGAAGAAAACTCTTTGAGTAGTGCCTACTCCAACAATCAACATATTGGATATCTCATAGGAAATAGCAAATCCATCCTAGTGCCAAAGTAGCTATGGAACCTCCCCTCTCCCCTCTCATATAAAATCTATTATGAAACATTTTGAAGAAAAAGCTTTGAGTAGTGCATGTTATCATACAATATGTAGCTTGGGAAAAACCCAACCCAATCCATGGACGTGTGACAAATATGGGAGTACCTACCCACTGTCACCTTAGATAGACACTCCCCTCACTTTAGTGATGATGAAATCACCACAAGGGGAGAATATCAATGACCCTAGGGAGATCGAGGTGGACAGGGAGATGATGATGAGTGAAACCCCTATAGCTCAAGCCTATAAGTGAGGAATGACATGGAAAAGAGTCTTGTGAAAGGGTATATGGTTGCCAAGTGGTTTTTACCTACAAAAAAATGTTATCCTTTCCTAGAACAAGACAAATGATCATAAACCAAACCTTTTGTTCTAGGGGATCAAGAAATAATCCTTGCTGTCCCAAATTGCAGCAGTATGGAAATATATAGATCAACAAATAAAGATATTACTAGCTGCAAAATTAACCATCTAAACCATCAAATAATTATTGGGTAATCAACCCATAAACATGTAGATAATATCCCAATACTTAAACACAAGTTTTGATGGCCAAATACAGCTGAAAAAAGATGTTATAAACAATATATTAGGGCAGCCTTGTGGCTGTAGCAATTGTTTTCTATAGCAGCAAGTTCTAGCCACTGAAATTTACGAGCAAAACACCCAAATGAAATCCCTTGACAAGCGGAATAATTAGCACTAATTACTTGCAATTTTCAGCAGTAGAAAGAGTGGTAAATTTTGATAAAAGAGTGAGTTTGCAACAGGCCTAAAGGTTGTAGCAATTAGTTTGTAACAACAAGAGAATCACTTGGCTAAAGAAGACACCCTTAGGGACCAAACATGCTTATAGCATGTAGAATTAATCCCAACTAAGACAAATGCAATACCTCAACAATTCATGTATTCCAATGCAATGATTTATATCTCCAATGAAAATTAGATTAGTGCCTTATCAATTGGGTTATGGGGTCTCTTGTGTAAGAGTTGGTTGTGTTACCTCTCTAGGGATGTAATCCTTTTTACTCCCTAGAGAAAATAAAACTAGCAAGGTAAATCTAGGAAGGTGTAATCCTTTTTACTCCTAGAAATCTTTTCAAAGTAGCTTATCCAAGACAATAGTGATATATATTAATGGAGGGTGTATTCCTTTATACTCCTCCAAGGGTTTAGACAAGAAATAACCATGGAAAACGAAGAAATAACTACAAATGAAGAAAATTCTTTACCAATTCCAATAGATAGAAAATAAAACCCTTCTCTACCAAGAATATTCCACCACAAATAGAAAAGACAAGAATCCAAGAGATAGTGCCTCACTTCTTCACCAAAAGACAAGTAATAGCATCCAATAGCAAGAGAGAGAATGAGACATGCGATTTTCCCAAGTAGGGTGAAAATAGTCAACACTTATGTAATTCTCAAGTGAGTTGTCGCTAAAATGAAAGTGACAAGGTCGATATTTATGCAACACCTTGTAAACCAATTTTTTCACATACTTAGGGTAAAACACAAATTAGGGAGGCCAATCTCCTTAATTTTCCCCTTTACAAAATATAATTCAAATTTACAAAGAAGAAATCCCTAAATTATTACATCATGCCCTCTAGGGGTGACTTTTTGGCATAATGAGTGAGTCATTGAGATAATTGAGAGATACCTTTGGACTCCAAAGGCCACTTCTTCATATGAAAGAGTCTTCCTCCATCAAAGCGTGTGAATTCATCATCAAACCATCCAAAACCACCAAAACCTAGCTTTCCAAGTGTGAAGTCATGCCCCAGAATAGAAGGATAAGACCTCCAAAGGAAAACATTGGGGATAGGAAGGCTAGCAGCTCACCTCAAAGGTATAATCAAGTGCCTCCAATGGAAACATCCCTCATCCAAGATGTCTTGGGGAGAGGGGGTGCATCACCCAATCTATGCAATTAATTTCCCCAAATGAAGGTCCAAGTGACCTTGTGCCTTCATGATCAATATTTTACCTGTTAAGGACCTGAAAAGGAAAACAAGTACACCCTTGAAGGGTCCACAAGTCACAATATCATGCTAAGTAATCCATATCTAATAAAATAACCACCCAAACATGTGCATCAGATCCTCCCTTTTCAAAATAAACTAATGTTGAAAGACCTTATACAATTTTCCAAATTTATAAATGGGAGGGGTGTCATAGTACCCTATTGGGTGAACCAATTCCTCAAGTAGGGGAAGTTTCCAAGGATAAACCTTTCCAAGTCATGTATTTAATGTGAGGTGGATGGGGTTATACTTCCATGTATGGGGTTTCATGACATACAAGGGCTCACATTGTCTCATTTATGGGCGCCTTTGTTGAGGGCTATGTTGATACTGAGAGGGGGGTGAATCAGTATCAAGTACAATTTAAAACCTTTTTCAACTTATACTTTAAGCATTCAATTATATCCAATGAGAAATGAACAATATTATAAGAGTTACACCAATACACCACAATACACCATGCACAATATATGAGAAATAATCAATAATTATTGTTCAAGGGAAGTAATGACTTCCAAAGGTAGCTACAGCTTCCAAATGTAAAGGGATGGATAAACCTCCAAGAGGAAGATACAATCCTCCAATATCAAGAGATATTTGAACTCTCCATCCTTGCCCCTTCCTTCCACCCAAGAATATACGAGAGATAATAAAACTTCACATTAAATCATCACCATCACATAGAACCTGATAATGCTTCCTGAGACTTCTTCAATTTCTACAATTATTCAATTCTTGGAATAATTTGATCCTATAGATAATATTATTCAATTTATTCTCTGAAACTTCTCTAAGTTTCACTCCTTGAATCCTCCCCAAAAAGAAGTTATAGAGAGAATGGTAGACCTTGTTCAATTCTGATTTATTCAGGAGACCGAACTTGTACAAAATCCCTCATGCTCAATATTTAACATCCGATTCTGAAACTCACATACAATAAACTAAAGTCCGTACTCTTTCCAATGAAATTCGTCCCACGTCATTTGTATTCTTGATGAATAAGTTATGACTGGTTTACCCAGAACACCTGTTTATTGACTAGCTTCAGGACTGGTCAAAAACCCTATCTTCCATAGAGTGTATCTCCATAATTATAGTGAATCAAGAGCTGAAACGTTTACCACAGGTACCTTGATATGTCTTCTCAACACCATAGAAATTTCACCATATGAATCATTCTAGAAAAATAGTTATAGAAAAAATGGTAAGATGACCTGAAAATAACATACCTTAGAACACATCACCAAAAGACTTCATCCTCCCTTGAAATCCGGCCTTCTTTACTTATGATTTCCTCTAAAATTCGACTTGTGTATCAAATGAATGTATAATGATATTTA
>ML793786.1:94781-111351 GCA_009831015.1 Picea engelmannii
AAAGTTCTTGAAAATTAAAATCCATTGTTCCTAATGATTGTAACCATTGGATTCCTAGTACAACATCAACACCACCCATGGGTATAAAAATAATTGGACTATTCATTACATATTCCCCCATAGTAAGATTGATCTTATTGCATCTTCCTGAGCAATTGATAGTTCCTCCATCTCAATCATTACTTGAAACTCTGGCGCTGGATATAGAAAGCAATTGAGAGCTTTGGCTAATTTATAGTGAATGAAATTATGAGTACTACCAAAATAAATTAAGACTATTGCCTTTTTATTTTTGATGTATCCTTCGATATTGAGGGTTTGAGGAGTGCTAATTCTAGCCAATGCATTACACGATATTGAGGGAGTCAACTCTTCAGACGAAATTGCTTCTACATTTTCATCTTGAGATGGTTCTTGTTATTGTTCTTCTTCCTCTTCACAATCTATGTAGAATAATTTCTTCTCACCACACTTATGTCCCTTACTGTACTTGCTGTCACAATTAAAGCATAAACCTTTTTCTTTTCTTTGCTCCAATTGTTGAGGCGTCAACCTTGTAGGTTGAGGTGTTTTAAAAGAAGGAGCATTATTCTCTTTATAGATGTTAGGATTGGTCCTTCTAGTAGCCATAGCCATATTTTTACTTTCAACATTTCTTGACACCTTAAATGCATTCTCCAATGATTTGGGTTCCCAAAGGCGAACCTCATGTTGAATCTTATCCTTTAAAGTTCATATGAAGACATCAATGAAGTGGCCATTTGGAATATATGTCACCTTTATATTCAATCTTTGGAAGTTCTCAATGTGCTCGATAACTGAACCCTTTTGCTTGAGATTTATCAATTGACTAAAGAAGGTATTGCTCCTTGTATCCTCATAGTGTGCTATCATTTCTTCCGTGAAAATTGTCCAAATGATGAGTGATTTGTGGGAACAAAGCCATCGATACCATACAAATTGATTGGGTTCTAAATATAAAGAAGCAATTCATACCTTTTTTGTATGTGGCACATTATGTAGATAAAATAATTACTCCATCTGAAGTATCCATGTGATTGGGTCCTTTCCATCAAACTTCTTCATATTGATCTTAGGAACGTGGTTGGTCTTCAACCCAAAGTTGGAGTTTCTCCATTATTGATTCACCTTCCTTGTGTCCTCATCATGAATTTCATGGGATACATTTTCACTTTTAGGTGTCTTCTCTATCAGGACATTTTTCAATCCTTCCATGATCTCCCCTTCTAAACCATCCATCTTAGTATCCAACTTAGCTTCCATTGAATCCATCATCTCTTGTAGTTCATATTTGGTTACTGTCTTCTTTTTTAAATCATTTATGTCCCTACACATTTCTTCACCTTCATCAAGAGTCCAAGTAGGATTGTCTGGAGGCTTATTTGGTGTAGAAGTTCCCTTTTTTGGTGGCATGTTGGCCAAGTATCACTTTAAACCTTGATTTTGAGGTGGTTCTGCTAGATAATCTTCATTTTATTGTATCTCCAAAATTTCATCCCTTCTGAGTATAAAAATTTATTTTTTGTAGGTCTCTGATATTTCTTCTCTTCAATGCCACAGGTCTGATAAAAATTGGATGTGCCAAGTGGAATTTACAGTAACTTCCCCACAACTTGCTGATTTTTGGCCTTTCCAGGAGATCTCACTTGTATAGCGTGCCCCTCACAAAATAATTTATAAAAAAGTTTGAAACTCGTACCATAACTACTACGGGTTGTGCACTATCCAATGCAACTTGTCTCACTCAATTTGGATACTCTAGGAATAATTTATGATTGTTTTACCCGAAACACCTGATTGAGACTAGTCAATAGTACTAGTCAAATACCCTATCTTCCATAGGGTGTATCTACAAATTTCAGATGACCCAGAAGCTGCAATTTCTACCACATATACCCTACTAATTTTTGAGAATATCCTCTGGATTTCAGGGTTTGAAACGTTACAAAAAATATTTTATAGCGAAAATCCCGCAATGACTCAATTCAGGATGATTCTAGAACCCTATCTTACAAAGGTTGTATCTCCAAAAGTATAAGGCCTCAGGAGCTGAAATTTTAACCCAACGTACCTTGATCCGTATACTAAATATCCTCCACGCCGTTCCTTCTGAATCGTTGTTGAAAAAAATTATAGTGAAAATTTCACAGTGTCTTAGATGTAGTAGTGAAACCCCAAGATCTTGAGGTTTGATACCATATGTTAAGAACCAAATATCAATATAGCATAGAAAAACCTCAGAATAAGTACTCAATGCCTTGAAAAGGAGATAATTTCAGATAATAATCCTCTTTGAGGGGGCAACCTCCCTTTACCCCACATAAATGTTCAAGTACAAGATGATTCCAAATGAAATTGTCTCCTTGGTATATATAGGAGACTAGGAGGTATAATTACAACTAATGGAATAAATCCAACATAAATAAAATAACATTACTAATGTAATATGCCCCAAGTAAGGGGTAATGAGCCAATATTAGAACTTAACAATTGTAGCCTCCTTCTGGTTATAGCTAGAGAATTGGGGAGTTGGAGCTTCCCTCAGGTTGTAGCCTGAGAAACTAGGGGGTTGGAGCCTTCTTCCAGTTGCAACTGGAAAACAAAGGAAGTTGGTGCTTCAAATGAATGTAATTCTTAAAGACATATAAGAAAAAACATTTTGTGGTTTTCTCCCACTTTGGGTTTCCACGTAAAAACATTGGTGTACTGTCTATGTGTATGATTGCTCATTTATTGATTGTTTATTTACTCTGCAACTATTGGATGATAATGCTACACTGATATAAAACTTGCATTTTATGGTTAAAATGGATTAGAATGCTCTATTATTGATTCACCTCCCTCTCAGTAATCCAACAAGAATGACAATTACCACAATACCAGACTTGTTACCTCATGGAGAAAGACATTCTTCCCTCTGTGATCCAGTCTAGGTGTGGTGGAAATTGTTTCCATCAATCAAATGGTGATGTATGGTGAGTGAAGGGCTTTGCATGTTCGGATTCCTCTCGGTACTCCATGTCTGCAACCTAAGGGCCTCAAGACAACATCTCCTTAGTTATCCCTAGAAATGGGGGATAATTGTTCCCAACTCTAACAATCAACATATTGGATAACTCGTAGGATATAACACATCCATTCTAGTGACAAACTAGTTATGGAATCTCCCCTCTCATATTCAATCTATTATGAAACATTTTGAAGAAAAATATTTGAGTAGTTTCCAACTCCAAAAATGAACATATTGGATATCTTGTAGGAGATAACACATCCCTCCTAGTGCCAAACTAACATTTTTGATAACCGATGCAATGATCCATTCACTATAAGGAAGTTACCCATAGTCATAATCGTCGTCAATATAATGCTTACACATCCCAACTATAATCCACCTAAGATATCCTCCTCTCTACATCCTCACTCCCTTCCACGACTAATTCTATCATCCATTTATACAACTCAAATCTAGAATCTCTCGATGTTATCACTATTCTCACACCCAACATCCTTCTCCTATAGGATATAGACCAATAAATGGAATTGATTCCAATCAAATTTTCCCCTATGCCCTATTATCTTTCCCTCTCCACCCAAATATGACTCCATGCACCCTTCTAACATGGAGTTCCACTGATCACATTTTTATAACACTGATTATTCTTTGAGGAAACTTGCGTGCAAGTGATCCAATTAAACATGATACATTATGATTATTTGTTTTGATTTATGAAATTTATGATATGATTGTGTATTGAAATTGATATGTTATTTATATTGATGTATAGCATTGACAGGTATTGTGATGAGGTTTCTTGAGTGTCCAGGAAGCATGGCATGATGAAGATGTTGATGGCATCAACAGACTTCCTTGGACTCCAGATTGAGTTAGGAAGTGGACTATTTACTTTGGTTATGATTAATTGATTTATTGCACATGTGTTATATGATGATTTTAGTTATGGATTTTGTGTATATGAGTTATTGATATTATATTTGTCATTGGATGAAGGCATTGTGACATTTTCTAATCTGACTCACATATGGAGTAAAGGGGTCATGAAAAAATATCATATGGATGATGGAGAGGTGTGGTAGAGTCCCTGTCGTAGCCTACCAACACTTCCACCATGAATAGAATGGAAGGTTAACAACTACCTTGTTCCTGGAAATTTCACGATGTCATCAGGGAATACGGAGACAGTCGCTCACAAGGATTTCTAAGGGGTGCGCAATAAGGCAAATTACTTATTCCTCACTAAGCCCTTAGTCTCACAGAAGGTTGACAAGTGGAGTATTCACTCCAAGTGTCAGACAAATTCCAAACAAAGTCAATGGCGAGTGTCACCCTTGGATCATGGAGGTGCATCTTGAAGGGCTTGTCGCATGAATAAATTATGAGTCAATAAAAATTCTAGAAGACCTTAGAAAAATAAAATGAACACATGCAACTGATAGAAAAGAGAATATAAATCAATACAAATTTATAAAGTGGAAACATAACAAGATCTAATTCTAGGTGTTTTGGCTAAATAGAGTTATAAATTGGGTTAAGGGGATTTAGAATAAATAACACTAGTAAAGGGAGAATAAGAATAAAAATTAAGGCATGTGCACAATGTGTGCATGAAATTAATAAAAAGGAATTTTAAGTAAAAATAAAATTTATTCATGAGAGAATGGTTAGTCAACATAGAGTTAGAATCCTAATTCAATCTAGACTCTAAAGCATAACTAAGAGAAGAATCATAACCAAACTACGACTGTAAATTAGTTAGGAGACACAATAAAAGAGAAATTGGGGAACTAAAGGACAACTAAGACAAAATCTAGGAACTAATTGAGTGTGAGCAAAAATGCATATTTATTTAAATTAAAAAGGATTAAAGATGTGCAACTTGGGGAAAGTGTGACATGTGTTGGGAGTGAATAATCTTTAATTTAATTATAAATAATTTAGCTAATATTGAATGAGAAGACAAACCCAAATCATCTCATGGAGAAAGACAATACCAGACTTGTTACCTCTGTGGTTGTTGCTAACCACAATACCAGACTTGTTACCTCATGGAGAAAGACATTCTTCCCTCTGTGATCCAGTCTAGGTGTGGTGGAAATTGTTTCCATCAATCAAATGGTGATGTATGGTGAGTGAAGGGCTTTGCGTGCTCGGATTCCTCTCGGTACTCCATGTCCGCAACCTAAGGGCCTCAAGATAGCATCTCCTTAGTTATCCCTAGAAATGGGGGAAAATTGTTCCCAACTCTAACAATCAACATATTGGATATCTTGTAGGATATAACACATCCATTCTAGTGACAAACTAGTTATGGAGTCTCCCCTCTCCCCTCTCATATTCAATATATTATGAAACATTTTGAAGAAAAATATTTGAGTAGTTTCCAACTCCAAAAATGAACATATTGGATATCTTGTAGGAGATAACACATCCCTCCTAGTGCCAAACTAACATTTTTGATAACCAATGCAATGATCCATTCACTATAATGAAGTTACCCATAGTCATAACCGTCGTCAATATAATGCTTACACATCCCAACTATAATCCACCTAAGATGTCCTCCTCTCTACATCCTCACTCCCTTCCACGACTAATTCTATCATCCATTTATACAACTCAAATCTAGAATCTCTCGATGTTATCACTATTCTCACACCCAACATCCTTCTCCTATAGGATATAGACCAATAAATGGAATTGTTTCCAATCAAATTTTCCCCTATGCCCTATTATCTTTCCCTCTCCACCCAAATATGACTCCATGCACCCTTCTAACATGGAGTTCCACTGATCACATTTTTATGACCCTAATTATTCTTTGAGGACACTTGCATGCAAGTGATCCAGTTAAACATGATACATTATGATTATTTGTTTTGATTTATGAAATTATGCTATGATTGTGTATTGAAATTGATATGTTATTTATATTGATGTATAGCATTAATAGGTATTGTGATGAGGTTTCTTGAGTGTGCAGGAAGCATGGCATGATGAAGATGTCGATAGCATCACCAAACTTCCTTGGACTCCAGATTGAGTTAGGAAGTGGACTATTTACTTTGGTTATTGCATCATAATGGAACTAATAAGGAATAATATACAATAGGACTATTTACTTTGGACTATTTCCAACCTGTTTTTGGGGAGATTTTGTCCATTATTGGAGGATCTGAAGCCTTTTTTTAGGCCAGATCTTGGGAGGAAGTTTGGAGGTTGTTGCCAAATTCAAACCTATAAAAACCATAGGTTCTTGGCAGCCTTGGATAGGTTTAGAGAAGGAAAAATGCTGAGGAATTTGATAGTCAAAGCCATTTTTATGCAAGGAAGCCATTAAGGAGAGCAACTTTGTGGGCCATTTCCGGGAGCTTCAGTCAACCGATTTCAGTGCCGTCAGTTGTGTTGGGTTCTTAAGGTCTAGCAGAACACATCCAGACTAGTTTGTAATCCAGTTGACACTTTTCTGATGTACTTTTGAATCTTTGAAGAGAAATAAGAAAGCCTCACCCACTTAGACAAATGCCCAAATACGTAGGCGATATTGCTGAACTCTGTTAACAACTTTGTTGTTATGGTTTGCTGATTATTTGTGCTTATTTTCAGATATGCATATCTTATTATGGCTGCCATGTTATATCATTAATTATTCATCTTTCTTCAATTCTGAAATGGTTAAAGAACTCATGCTTTAAAAACTTAACCATAGTCTTTAAGAGATCTTTTCGAATCAAAGGGTATCATAGCAAGTTGACGGTTGGTTTTTGAGTTTGCATGACTACCAAGGAAAAGTTGAATCGTGCTGAAGGCAAGCTTGTTGAAGAGAATCCTAAGATTGGATCGAGAAAGAGGACTTCTCAAAGTGAGAAGATGGCATCGGAAGAGGGATTTTCTCATAATGAGATAGAGTTTCAAAAGATCTTATTTTCCATGTCGGAGATGGTAAAGGTTTTATATGATGATTACTTGGAGAGGAAAAGACCGATTCTAGGTGAATCTTCAAAGGCAAAAAGTGAAGAAGGAGAGGATCATCCTAAACCTCCTCATTCACTTCCTTCTTCTCCATCAACTTCTTATTCTTCAAGTACAAGTTCCAAATCCACCGCAAGAAAACATTCCCAAAAACATAAACATGATATGCCTTTACTTAAGCTTGATGTGAAGTTTGAATTACCCATGTATGATGGTGAAGTCAATGCAGAGAGGCTTCATAATTGGGCCAGACAGATGGAAGTTTATTGCAGTTTGCAACAAATCAAGGATGAGGAAACTCAAATCAAATTGTCATCGCTTCGACTTCCAGGCACAACACTCATCTGGTGGAAAAGAAAGTTGCAAAATGGCACGCAACAAGTGGGTAATGTATTTCCATCATGGCAAGGTTTTGTTTCTACACTTAAAAAAAAAATTATCCTTTGGGTTATAAAGAGAAGGATTTAATTGAATAGCAAGTTATTAAACTAAGAAAGGGAAAAACAATGCAAGAATACACAGATGAATTTTGTAAGATGACATTAATGTTAGACATTCCATTACATACCCAAGAAACTCTTATGAAGTATATAGGAGGTTTGCCTGCACACATTTATAACATTGTATTTATGTTTGGACCTACTAATCTTGATGAGGTTTTTGTTCAAGAAACATACATTGAGGCAGGGAAAATAGGAGTTGGTGTATCAGGGGAATCATCTTCAAGAAAAGAGGACAAAAGGAAGTGGAATGGAAAGAAAGAAAATTCAGTGACAAGAAAGGAAGAGAAGCTCTCTTGCAAGCATTGCAAGAAAGAAGGGCATGATGATGACCATTGCTGGCAATTGCATCCCGAGAAGAGACCGAAGTGATTCAAAGAGAGGAAAGGGAGGCAAACAACTGCAACAACAACACGACCATCAAACTTGGGATGGGATTCGAGTGATGAGTTTAAAATCACAGCAGTTGGTTTGACAGGTAAACTTGGTGATGGATACGATTCTAGATGCAAATTCACATAAGGGTGATCATGAATCATACTAAGTTCAACACATTGATAGATAGTGGGTCTCAATGTAACTTGATTTCAGAGGAAGTGGTTAAACAATTGGGATTAAACACTCAGATGCATCATAAACCTTACTCACTTAAATGGATAAGCAACAATCATAAATTGCACATAAAAAAGCAATGCACTTTAAAGTTTTCAATTTCATCAAAGTTTGTGGATGATGTAACATGTGATGTGGTGCCACTCAATGAATGTGGAATGGTCTTAGGCAGTCCTTATTTATATGATCACAAAGCAATCTTCTACAGGGAACACAATCAATATCACTTAATCAAAGAAGGAAATGAATATGTTGTACATACTCATCACTTAAAAGAAAATCAATCTCTTCAAACAATGGAACAATTAAGGAAGGCAGCTCAAGCAAGCAACACACCTATAATTGTACCAAATCAAGCAATTGATCTTAAGCATGAACATGTGATGATTGTAGAATGGAAGTTCAATCATACTTTGCTTTAAGATAAGCTAATGGCGTGCAAGTACTACAAACATATTAACTCATTTGCAGTCCTATTTATGATGTTATCATTTCTAATGTTTTCAACATGGATGGTAGTGACTTCAATAAGATGTGACAGAGTACAAGTGGCCAACAATATGCTATCAGTTGTCATGTTTTTTTTGCAATTTATATTGATGAGACAAGTGCACAGGATAGAGTTTAAAGACAGAGAACAAGTGGGGTGGCCTATCCCATACTTGACGACTGGTTAATATCATTTTGGAGGACCAAAAGGTCTTAGTGGGGAGGTGTGATCCAAAATGTATCCAAGAACAAAAATGGATCTAGGAAGGCCTAAAAATAAAAGTTCTCAGAATCAAACGAAACAAGCCCCGTTGCATCTGTCTCGTCGCACTGATTCCAGCGATACAATTTTTTCCTCAAACGGACACTGTATGCGAAAGTTATCACGTTTTGATCAAATTCCCAAACATGAAAAAAATGTCAAACTGGTCAAAGTCAATGATGACATCAGCAAGTACAATAAGTGACATCAGGATGACATCATGATGATGTCATCATGTTAATGTGGCATCACCAGGAGTTGACACGTGTCAGTCGGATTCGACACTTTTGGGCTGAGTTAGCACTATACAAATTTTACACGTGTCACTGTACGGATGACACGTGGCAATGCATACATGACATGGCCCAATGACAGGATGACACATGGTTGTACAGACCACATTTGAGCATATGGATGGTAACGTGGCAGGTACAACAATGCAACACATGGTAGGTACAACGATGATGTGGCATGTACGGTGGTGATGTGGCAGTGTTGATTGGGTCATTGCATCAGTAGTACGATCCAATCCCAGGGTGACACATGGCCCAATCATAGGGCACCATGTGGCACCTCAAATTTGGCCAAGGTTGGCTGGGTAAAAGGTTTGTTCCGCCTATGGGGGAATCGAACCCACAACCTTCGGGCTAGGAAACGATTTAACACCAAGGCGTTAACCAACTCCGCTACATTTGTGGCTTGTTTACGATTCGGTGCAATATACATTTAAGTTTTCGATGGCACCATTTTATGGATAAGCCCCAGTCAGTGGGGGCCAGCCTCATCCGAGCAGGGGCTAGTGACCAGGAGCCAGGGAAGTTGGGGCCTGTGGGAGCCAGAGCTATGGTCATATGACCATGCGCATAGAACCAGGAGTTAATGACCCGAGGCTCAACAATTAGCACCTAGCCCAAGGACACATGGAGCCTACCATATGACCAAGAGCCCGGGAATAGGGGGATGCGCCCTGAATTATTCCCAAATTTGGGTTTTTTAACCATATTATATGATTTTTAGTGGATTTTCAGCCTATTTTTGGGGAGATTTTGTCCATTATTGGAGGGTCTGGAGCCTTTTTTGAGGCAGATCTTGGGAGGAAGTTGGGAGGTTGTTTCCAACTTCAAAACTATAAAAACTAGAGGTTCTTGGTAGCTTTAGATAGGTTCAGAGAAGGATAAATGCTGAGGAATTTGAAAGTCAAAGCCATTTTTATGCAGGGAAGCCATTGAAGAGAGAAACTTTGTAGGCCATTTCCGGGAGCTTCGCTCAATAGATTCCGGTGTCGTCAGTTGCGTTGGGTTCTTGAGGTCTAGAAGAAAACAACCAGACCATTTTGTAATCCATTTGAGACTTTTCTGATGTACTTTTTAATCTTTGAAGAGAAATAAGAAAGCCTCACCCACTGAGATAAAGGCCCGGAGACGTAGGCGATATTGCCGAACTTCGTTAACAACTTTGTTGTTATGGTTTGCTAATTATTTGTGCTTATTTTCAGATATGCATATCTTATTATGGATTCCATGTTATATCATTAATTCTTCCTCTTCCTTCAATTATGAAATGGTTAAATAACTCATGCTTTAAAAACTTAACCATAGTCTTTAAAAGATCTTTTCGGATCAATAACTGACAATCTGCTTGACCTAATTGCAATTTGTGCGCAAGTTGCAAATTCTATGAGTAGTATAGAAGAATTGTATGCACAGTTATATATTGTGGGATTAACAACTAAAAATATATGGAAATGTATTAGACCCTTAAGATGTTTTTGTAGATAAAAATTTACTGGAGGCATATTTGTCATATCACATGTTTTACATGTTTGAATTTAAATGTAGATGTGTAAATCATAAGATTTAAATAAAATTTAAATCCAAGTTTACCCATTGATATTCAGTTATCTAGAGGGATGTTACATGTGGTATCAAAGCAGGATTCTATTCTACGACATGGGACTCATTACGACTTCCAATGGAATTTTATTTAAATTATGATATATCGCTAATATCATTTGAATTTTTTTTATGTAGGTATCATGGTTATAGGATGGAGAATGAGTAGAAGTTGGGGTGTGGGAGGAAGAGGTATGCCTCCTTCAAGTACATGCACACCCGAAGGATCTACTCTGGAGGGATAATACCAAACCACTGAGCAGGAGCGGGTTGTAGTGTGAGATTTTATGAGTATGATGAGGTCCTTTTAGAGGATTTCAGAGGCATTGATCAATCACCTTGATCTCAATGAGGGATGGGAGTCTGTGCCGAATGAGGGTTCACAGATCCCTCATGTAGTTAGTGGTAGTGTTCATAGAGAACTCGAGAAGATAAAATTTTCCGAGTTCTTGGGTTCCACAGACGATTTAGCCACCAAAGCTTGGTTAGATAATATGGAAATGTGTTTCACATTGCACGATTACACCTCCAACATGAAGGTCTGCATGGAAGTATTTGTTGGAATGTTTATAGGAAGAGTGTGCTTGTCATTGATGGCAAGAACAATGATGAAAAACAGGAAAGAAAATAAGAAGAACAACAACGATGGAAAACAAGAATAGCGAAGACGAGACTCGCAGGAGAAGGTTCGAAGGTCAAAACCTTTGAATACTTAGAAAAAATTCAAGTCGGAAGATATCGTAAGCTCAGGAGGAGGAACGACAATGGTCATTGGATCAATGTCCAGACAGGAGGAGCACGCAGAAGAGGAGAACAGATCTCAGTCATTGGATATGAGCACGAAGGATCAATAGTCATTGGATCCAAAGATAAATGCACAAAGTTTAAGCCTTTGATGAGCATAGGAGAGAGGACTTGTCAAAGTCCCAAAGTCCCAAAGTAAGAAGGGACCATCCATCATCAAGACTGACAGGTGGCACATGATCCTCAACTCCGGAGCAAAACACTTCGAGGATTTTTCAATTTGAGACTTGAAAAACCCGAAGTTCGGAGAGTCGGAGAGTTGGAGTATACGACAATCATCAGATCAGTTTAAAGTGGAAGGAAAAGATAATCTATAAAATCATCATCGAAGAAATATCGAGCTGTCAATCTGAGAACATGATCGATGAACAACGTTTAGTTTGGGTCTAAAAGTTGCGAGGAGGTTATCGTTCGAGGATTCTCACTTCAAAAGAATTGGTGACTTGAAAAGTTGAAATACCCAAAGTCCCGAAGGTTGAAGTCCCGAAGTGAATGAGGATCCACATCAACAAGACTACATCAGCAAGGACATGCGATGCAATCATACGATGACAATTGTCAAGTTGATTCAACATTTCAGGTACGTGCAAATCACAAATACGAGTGACACGTGGCAACTACTAGGGTCATGACACATCATCAAGTGACATCGCTCCAGGAGCTTTACCACCAACGCTTGTCCAAAGTTACGAAGTCCCGAAGTGGTTTAGGGTCATCCATCATCGACGAGGATAAGTGGTGCATGATCCACAACTTCGGAATTTTTGTGGATGGGGAGAACGTGAAAATCACCGAAGACAAATATCAACCATTGATCGTCAAGGGGAGTACGTGTCAGCTGATCTGAGATTTCGGAGAAATATCACTAAAGGATTTCCAGTTGAGACTTGAGTATTTCGAACCCCAAATACTTGAAAGGATCCTGACCATTGATCCGAAAGGGACACGCGTCAGTGGATTATCAGTTCCAGGGAAAAGAAAAGGTAGGTTGAAAGTTTAGAAAGTTGAGATCTTCGAACCCGAACTACTCGAATGAATTGTGATCGTCGATCCAAAAGGAACATGCGTCATTGGATCATGGAATCTGGGTGAAATGCTCCGAGAGCAAGCGGAGTTGGAGAATCGAAAATCCCAAAGCCCGAAAGGCGAAATCAATCTTGTCCATTGGTTTGGAGGGCCACATGTCACCTGATCATTGAGACTAAGGATTGTGCGTGGACAGAGGAAAGAAAAAGAAAAGGAAGATAGATCAGAGTCATTGATCGAAGGAGCACCGTGAAGATCGTGAGATCGATGGTCCCATCGCATTGCAGGGCCAAAACATGCTCGGGTCTTAATTTTTCTTGAGCGGGCCGCAATCAAAACTGTGGTTTTAGATAAAGGACGTGTGGAGAATCATAGTGAATTGCAGGGCAAAAAGTGGGTTTCCCTCAAACCTCCTATGGATGCACCCACAATCGCATGGTCACATAAAATCATCACCCAATTTCATATCAAGGGAAGAGTGATCACGTCGCTAAGCTCCACTTCGGAGTTCGGGAGATCGGGAGTTGGGAGAGTCGGGGTGACTCATGACAGATGACCTGAAACATGAAGTCCCGAAGTGATTGGCCCCAGGTCACAACCAGTAGTCATGAGAAGGAAGGGGCTTAGGAGCCAAAGGATCCAAAGACAACCGGTTGTAACTGACAGAGAAGATGAAGAGTTGCGACTACCAGAGAAGCTAAGGAATCTCAGGGTAACACCCACTGATGATGCACTCATTCAGGATAACTTCCAGAGAAGATGAAGAGTTGTGATGATGATGAGGGAGAGGACTCGGTGAGTGAAAGACATGCAGAACAGAGAAGAGGATGTTAGTGTGCTCATTAGCAATGGGGTGAGTAGGAGGAGACGGAGTAAATAACTACAGAGAGCAGGACTGTGGCGCAGTGAAGAGCATGCAAAGGCATAACTCATAGTATGGAAGAGGTAGGATATAGAATATAATGCAAAAGAGAAGTTGAACAAAGGGGTTGTGTGCTGCATTAAAGACAACAGAGCATAAAAGAAGAAAGATGCAGAGGAAGAACAAAGCATAGAAGCTGAAGGAGCCAGAGGAGACATGGAGTTGTAACAGACCACATTAGAGACAGAGCAAGTAAGTAAGATTTTATATCTCAGGTTGGTAGGGAGGTGCTAGGGAGGACTTTTGTCCTCAGAAGTTTAAAGTGGGTGCTTGAACACAGGGAATTGTAGCTTCCAACTGATTGTAGCTCGAAAAACCCGGGTGGTAGGGTGGTGCAAGGGAGAACTATCATTCTCTGTTATAAAGGTTGGTGCCTGTGTGACTGGAAGTTGGTGCTTCCATCCAGTTGGTGTTGGAACACTCAGGGAGTTGGTGCTTCCTTCTAGTAGGTGCTAGGGAAACCAAAGAGTTGGTTCTATCAACAAGTTGTTGCTTGTAAAACATAGGTTGTAGCCTCAAGAGGAGTTGGAGCTCATAAGAATGATAATGTACACAAAATAAATATTACTTATCATATCAAGAAGAGGAGGTTTTTCCCCTTATGGGTTTCCTCATGAAATATCTATCTTTGTATATTTCATGTTTGTGATTGATGTTGAATATTCTATTGCTTACTTCCCTGCATTATTGTAATCGTTATTGAGTGTTCTGTAAAGAGTTGAAAATGGGCATAATTGTTTAACCATAGTAACAATTGATTCACCCCCCCTCTCAGTTGTCCAACAAGTGGTATCAAAGCTAGTTCCTTTTATCTAAGGGCAAATCCTAGAGATTAAACATGACTAGCCATGAAGGAACTTCAACCAATAAGGCCCCCCTGTTCAATGGAACAAAATTTGCCTTCTGGAAAGTTAGGATGAGAACCTACATAATGGATTTAGGTGCAGATGTCTGGGATGTGGTAGAGACTGGTTATGTAAAACCGATTGTACTAGATAATAAGGATGACAAGCTAGAATTCAGCTTCAATGCTAAGGCTATGAATGTTATTCTGAGTGGGCTTGCAGAAGCATAATTTGTAAAAGTTATGCACTTAGAAACTGCCAAAGAAATGTGGGACAAACTCATTAGCAGTTATGAAGGTAATGAGAAGGTAAAGGACACCAAGCTTCAAACCTATAGAGTACAGTTTGAATAACTAAATATGAAAGAGGATGAAACTGTTGGGAAGTACTTTCTGAGAGTTGAAGAACTAGTAAATGCAATGAAAGCACTTGGTGAAAAAATTGAGGAAGCCTCTTTAGTTCAAAAAAATTTGAGATCTCTGCCAGATAGGTTCAACCCAAAGCTTTCTTCTATAGAAGAACTTAATGATCTAAAATCTTTGGATTTTGATGATCTTCTAGGAACATTGACTACATATGAAATGAGGATAGTTAAAGATAAACCCACCTCTAGAGAAGCATCATTTAAAGCAGATAAGAATGAGGATTCTGAGACTAATGAAAAGAAGAAAAATTTGTGAGAAGACTAAAGAAAGGATCAGGAAAGTACCAAGGCAAATTGCCCTTCAAATGTCTTAACTGTGGAAATATAGGTCACTTTTCATATAAGTGTCCACACAAGAAACAAGATCAGAATTATGAAGGTGAAAAGAAGTACAAACCCAAGAGATTTGGTAAAAATAAAATTATATGTGTCAACAATGATGACTCTTAAGAAGACACAGATAGTGACTCTTCCTGTGAAGATAAGATTAATGACTTTATGCTTATGGCCAAAGAGTATTATGATAATAAAAGCACAGGAAGTAATGTTGATGATGAAGAAGTTGTGGTTGACTTGGAAGGAGAACTAATCAGTGCTCTAGAATAAATTTCTAGACTCGGATCTAAGAAGAAAAAAAAAAAACAATTGTTGATACAGTTCGAGAAAGACAATAAAGAACCTGATGAATAATTTTCCCCGCTAAAAGTGGAATTAGAAGAGGCAAAGAAAATAGAGGACATTCTAAAACAACAGTTATCAGAAAAGAAGGCAAGATGTGAAGCCTTGGAAGAAGAGGTAGTAAAAAATAGAAAAGAGATGGAGAACTTTACAACATTGTATCTCCAAAATCTTCCAAGCATTAAAGCCACCGCATAACTAAATGACATTCTAAGCAAACATATATCTCCTTTGTTGAAGAATAGTTTAGGTTATGTAAATGGTTCAAGCAGTAAACAATCAGAAAGCAAAGAGCCAGTAAAGATGATCAAGTTCCAAGTTAGCAAACAATCAGACCATGAGAGTACTTTGTCACCAAAATCCAATAAAGACAAGATGATACCTGATAAAAAACTGTTGGGTATGTGTTATATTCTTTGCATGGGTGTGTGTGTGGGTACGTCATATACGACAACTGCATCTGACGATCCCTTCAACTAGAGCTCTATCGTGTGCATCGGATGCTTTCCTAGGGGGGTCCTAGGAGGGGGCAGGTATGCACCCCCTGGTTACGTGCAACGTTTAGGGCAACGCCCCAAATTTTTTTTTTTTGGCGGTTTTTGCTATTTTTAGCGGATTTTGCTATTTTTAGTTGATTTGTAAATTAATCCCAGATTAAGGGATTAGGGTTTTGGTATCTACGGAATACCTAAAAACATTGTATATATTGTATGGCGAATGGTGAAATTCAATATATTGAAAAGAAGAAAGGTTTTCTCGGTTGAGGGTTTCCGGTAAAAATCTTTGTGTACTCTGTGTATGAGCCATTGATTAATTTCTGTATTGCTTAAGAATCTATATGCATTGCTTTACTTCGCAGGTTTAAAACTTACATGTGGTATCAGAGCTTGTTTTTGGCTTCAGAGGGATGCCTTTTTTGCTGAGGGTTTGGCTCGGTCTTGATAGATCAAGTTTATCTTGGGTTTGTGATAAACCTGGGTTTAGTGGGAGCTTTTGCAGTGGAGATTTGAGTAAAGAAAGAGGAATGGCGAGCTCATCTAGAATCGAGATAGAGAAGTTCAACGGTAAAAACTTTGAGCTATGGAAGCTCAAGATGGAGGACCTTCT
>ML793786.1:114498-129770 GCA_009831015.1 Picea engelmannii
TTGCAGAGGTTTAATATGCATGGAAGTAAACCGGTCAAGGTTCCTATTCCTATAGGTGTAAAGTTATCTGCAGATCAATGTCCCAAGACACAGGAAGAAGAAGAGGACATGTCCCATGTTCCATATGCCAGTGCAGTTGGAAGTTTGATGTATGCAATGGTTTGTACTAGACCGGACATTGCACATGCAGTGGGATTTTTGAGCAGGTATATTTCAAAACTAGGGAAGGAGCATTGGACAACAGTAAAGAGGGTCTTCAGGTATCTTTGTGGCACCACCAGTTATGGATTGTGCTACCAAGGAAGACCGGGATTGGACAGATTGGTGGACATACATGGCTTTGTTGATGCAGACTGGGCTGGAGATTTGGATCACAGAAGATCTACAAGTGGGTATGTGTTTAACCTATTTGGAGGAGCAATCAGTTGGATGAGCAAAAGATAGGCTGTAGTGGCACTCTCAACTACAGAAGCTGAATACATGGCAACCACTCATGCAAGCAAGGAAGCAGTATGGTTACAAAGATTGTGTTCAGGTATTGGGTTGGTACAACAAGCAGTGATATTAAGTCAGAGTGCAATATTCTTGGCAAAGAACCCAACTTATCATTCGAAGACAAAGCATATTAATGTTCAGTATCACTTTGTGAGAGACATGGTTGAGGAAAAGAAGGTGTTGCTGGAAAAGGTTGACACTTTGAAGAATGTTGTAGATTCATTGACAAAGTCTATGAGCACAAAAAAGTTCTCTTGGTGTAGAGTAACAATGGGCATTGCTGCCCTGGATTGTTGACTATATAATCCCCTGGACCCTGGATGCAAAGAAAACAACAAGTGGGAGAATGTTGGGTATGTGTTATATTCTTTGCATGTGTGTGTGTGTGGGTGCGTAAGATACGACAACTGCGTATGACGATCCCTTCACCTAGAGATCTGCTGTGTGCACCGGGCGCTTTCTTAGGGGGGTCCCAAGGGGGGGCAGGTATGCCCCCCCCTGGTTACATGCAGCGTTCGGGGCAGCGCCCCGAATTTTTTTTTTTGGGCGGTTTTTGCTATTTTTAGCGGATTTTGCTATTTTTAGCTAATTTGTAAATTAATCCTAGATTAAGGGATTAGGGTTTTGGTATCTACGAAATACCTAAAAACATTGTATATATTGTATGGCGAATGGTGAAATTTGATATAATGAAAAGAAGAAAGGTTTTCCCGGTTGAGGGTTTCCGGTAAAAATCTCTGTGTACTCTGTGTATGAGCCATTGATTAATTTCTGTATTGCTTAAGAATATATATGCATTGCTTTACTTCGTAGGTTTAAAACTTACAAAAACAAATATATTAGAAGATGGAGCAACAAATACCAAGAAGAAATCCATCCTTCAGGTACCAAAATTTCTTCCATGGTTATTGTTTTTACTGTTCTAATTTTGGTCATAAGATTGCAAATTGTCAAATTAAGTTTAGAGACATGCAACTGAGGAGGTCAAGGAATAAACAATATTTACAGCATAGAACCAAGCAGCCAATGAATAGATAATGTAGAACCAATCACTTTGACCTACTAAACAATGATCTCAAATATTATAACTATCATAACTTCGGCCACAAAGCTGCAAACTGCCATCTGAAGAAGTTTAAGGCACATCCAAGGATAAATCCTTTAGCTAGAAATGCCAGCACATGGAAAAAGAAAGATAGTGAAAAATGTGGTCTAGTACTTTCAGCTCAAAAACAAAAAGACACCTTGTATATAGACAGGGGATGTTCCAAGCACATGACTGGATACAAGGATAAGTTTATGTCTATAAGTAAAAGAAAAACAGGAAATGTAACCTTTGGAAATGATGAACCAGGTAAAATCAAGGGTAAAGGGACGGTGAGTTTGAGTAATGGTAAAGGAAAATCCCAAGATGTTCTTCTTGTAGATGGGATGAAGCATAATTTTCTCAGTGTAAGTCAAACGTGTGACAAAGGATGCGAAGTGGTGTTCAATTCCAAGGATTGTAAGATAAAGTTTGTAAACTCAAGACAAGTGGTGGCTAAAGGCATATGGATAGAAAATAATGTATATGTGTTGAAAGAAGATAAATAAGAATTTCATCTAAGCAAACATGATGAAATTTGGTTATGGCATAGGAGACTTGGACATCTAAACTTTGACCACTTAATCAAGCTCAAAAATATTGAGGCAGTACAAGATCTTCCAAGAATATCAAAGCCACAAGGCTCTGTGTGTAAACCCTGCCAAGTAGGAAAGCTAACTAGGACACAATTTAAATCCAAGAGATCTACTTCAACAAAGAAACCACAACAATTATTTCATATGGACTTATGTGGACAATTAAGACAGGAAGGCACATGGAAGGAAAACTACTTTATGTTGATCATTGATGATTACTCCAGACTTACTTGGGTTGCTTTTCTCAAAGAAAAAGCTGAAGCATTTGAGAAATTTAAAATGTTTAAGGCTTTAACTGAGAATCAAACAGGCAAGAGGTTAAAGGCAGTAAGATCATATAGAGGAGGATAATTTATGTCAAGTGATTTCAAGGAATTCTGTGATAAACATGGGATCAAGAAAGAATACACAATCCCATGAACTCCACAACAAAATGGAGTAGTTGAGAGGAAAAACAAAAAAGTGCAGCAAATGGCTAGGTCAATGATGAATGAGAATAACATTGGTCAAACTTAATGGTTAGAAGCAATACACAGAACAGTCCATATTCTTAACAAAGCCCACCTCAGACCACATAGTGACAAGACACCTTATGAACTGTCGTATGGAAGACCTACTTAAATCAAACACTTCAAATTCTTTGGGAGTAAGTGCTACATAAAGAATAATAATGAAAACCTTGGCAAGTATGATGACAGGGTTGATGAAGGCATCTTCTTAGGATATGCTACCAATAGTAAAGGATATAGATGTTTTAATAAAAGTTTTTATAAATTAGTTGATTGCATTGATTTAAAGTTTGATGAAGGAGTCCTAGTAATAGAGGTCAGAATTATTGAGTCTACTACAGAGGACATAGCTGAAACTGAAGAAGAACAGGTCCAAGAATCAAATGAAGAAGAGACACCCAGACAAGAAGAGTCAGAACAACAATCAACATCAAATCCTTCCTCCAGAATTACTCAAAAGAATCATCATGAAAGTCAGATAATTGGTGAGAAGGAAAAAGGTGTACAAACTAGGAGAAGGATCATCAAAGACACCGAGAAATCACATATGGCCTTCATATCCATGGTGGAACCCAAGAACTTTAATGAAGCTAGTAAAGACGTAAATTGTTTAAAATCAATGAATGAGGAACTGGACCATATTGAAAAGAATGACACTTGGGAACTTGTTCCTAGGCCAGAAAATAAAAATGTAATAGAATCAAAATGGGTCTACAAAAAAAAGATGAATGAGCAAGGAAATATTATAAGAAATAAGGCTAGATTGGTCTGCAAAGGATATGCTCAAATATAAGGACTAGATTTTGATGAAACATTTGCACCTATAGCAAGATTAGAAGCTATTAGAATGTTTCTTGCCTATGCTTGTCATAAACAGTTTAAAGTCTATCAAATGGATGTCAAGTCATCTTTTCTAAATGGAGATCTAAAAGAAGAAGTCTATATGGAACAACAAGAGGGTTTCCAACTGTCAGATAACCCTGACTTTCTCTGCAAGCTGAAGAAAGCCTTATATGGGTTGAAACAAGCTCGTCATGCCTGGTATTATAGACTGGATAAGTATTTTCAAGACAAAGGGTTCAAGAGAGGAACAGTTGAAAACAATCTATATATCAAAACAGAGGGTAATGATTTGCTCATTGTGTTGGTCTATGTAGATGACATCATATTTGGAAGCTATAATGATTCATTGGTACAATGGTTTGCTTCTGCCATGCAGTCTGAATTTGAATTGTCTATGATAGGGGAACTGCCATTTTTTATTGGTCTGCAAATTACTCAGAGGTCTGAAGGATTATTTCTTTCTCAGGAGAAATATCTACAAGAAATGTTGAAAAGGTTTCAAATGGAATATTCCACACCTATGAGCACACCTATGGTCATTGGATGCAAGTTAAGCAAGGATGATGACTCACCTGATGTTGATTAGAGTTCATATAGGTTTATGATAGGTAGCCTATTGTACATCACAGCATCCTGTCCATACATAATGCATGCTGTTGGAATGGTAGGAAGGTATCAGGATGCACCTAAACAGAGTCATTTTTTAGGTGTCAAAAGAATATTCATATACTTGAAAGGAACAATGGACTATGGCCTATGGTATCCTAGGAATCTGAATTTTCAACTCTCAGTCTATTCAAATGTTGATTGGGCTAACTGCGTGGATGAAAAGAAAAACACAAGTGGAGGTGCATTCTTCTTAGGAGATTTCCTTGTATTATGGTTGAGCAAGAAGAAAGGTTCCATTTCCTTATCGACTACAGAATTTGAGTACATTGCAGCTGGCACTTGCTGTGCCTAAGTATTATGGATGATTCAAACACTTGTAGACTTGGAGGTAAAATATACAACACTGATCCCAATTCATTGTGATAATACTAGTGCAATCAGTGTGTCAAAGAATATTGTATTTCACTCCAAGACCAAGCATATACCCATCAAGTATCACTTATTGAGGGAACAGGTGACCAACACTGTTGTTTATTTTCATTATATTCCATCCAAAGATCAGTTTGTTGATATCTTCATTAAACCGCTTGCAAAAGATCAGTTTGAATATTTACACCAGAAGTTGGGCGTGACCCCTCTTTCAACCTAAGAGAGTCCATCCTATCAGGGGGAGTATGTGTTGGTTGAATATATGATACCTTTGCATAGTACTACAACAGCTAAGGGGGAGCATGTTTTCTTTGACATTGATGTCAAGGGGGGACAAAAGGAGTGGTTTGGATGCTACAGTTGGAGGTCTAAGTCGAACAGTGTAGACTTTCAAGGTTGCCATCAATGCCATCAATGCCAAAGGGGGATATTGTTGGCATGTTTATAGGCAAAGTGCGCTTTTCATTGATGGAAAGAACAACGATGGAAAATAGGAAAGAAAAGAAGAACAATAGCAGCGATGGAAAACAAGAACAATGAAGATGAGACTCGCGGGAGAAGGTTCGGAGGCTGAAACCTTTGAATACTTAGAAAACCTTCTAAGTCAAAATAAATCGTAAGCTCAGGAGGAGGAGAAACAGTGGTCGACGGATCAGTGTCCAGACAAGAGGAGCGCATAGAAGAGGAGAACAGATCTTAGTCGTTGGATCTGAGCGTAAAGTATCAATAGTCGTTGGATCTAGAGATAAATGCATGAAGGTTAAGCCTTTGATGAGCATAGGAGAGAGGACTTGTCAAAGTCCCAAAGTCCCGAAGTAAGCAGGGACCATCCATACTCAGTTTGAGACTTGAAAAATCTTAAGTTTGGAGAGTCAGAGAGTCGGAGTATACGAAATTCGTCAGATTAGTTTGAAGTGGAAGGATAGGATAAGCTAGAAAAGCAGCATTGCAGAAAGATCAAGCCGTCGATCTGAGAACATGATCAATGAACAACGTTTAGTTCGGGTCTAAAAGTTGTGAGGAGGTTATTGTTTGGGGATTCTCACTTCAGAAGAATTGGCGACTTGAAAAGTTGAAATACCCGAAGTCCTGAAGGCCAAAGTCCCAAAGTGAATGAGGATCCATGTCAGAAAGGACATGTGGTGCAATCAGACGATGACAAGTGTCAAGTTGATTCGGCATTTCAGGTACGTGCAAATCACAAATACAAGTGACACATGGAAGCTACTAGGGTCATGACACATCATCAAGTGACGTCACTCCGATATTTTTACTTTGAGAGATTTACCACCAACACTTGTCCAAAGTTCCTAAGTCTCGGATTGGTTTGGGGCCATCCATCTTTGAGGAGGACATGTGGTGCGTGATCCACAACTTCAGAAGTTTTGTGGATGGGGAGAATGTGAAAATCGTCGAAGACAAATCTCGATCGTTGATCGTCAATAGGAGTACGTGTCAGCGGATCTGAGATTTCAGAGAAATCTCACTAAAGGATTTCCGGTTGAGTCTTTAGTATTCTGAACCCCAAATACCCAAAAGGATCGTGACCGTTGATCTGAAAGGGACATGCGTAAGTGGATTATCAGCTCCAGGGAAAAGCAAAGGTAGGTTGAAAGGTTGGAAAGTTGAGATCTCTGAACCTCGACTACCCGAAAGGATTGTGATCATCGATCCAAAAGGGACACATGTCATTGGATCATGGACTCCGGGTGAAATTCTCTGAGAGCAAGCAAAGTTTGAGAATCGAAACTCCCGAAGCCCGAAAGGAGAAATCGATCTCGTATGTTGGTTTGGAGGGCCACATGTCACCTGATCATTGAGACTAAGGATTGCGCGTGGACAGAGGAAAGAAAAATCAAAGGAATATAAATCAGAGTCATTGATCGAAGGAGCACCGTCAATATCGTGAAATTGACGGTCCCATTGCATTGCAGGGCCAGAACATGCTCGGGTCTTAATTTTTCTTGAGCGGGCCGCAATCAAAACCATGGTTTTAGGGAAAGGATGCGTGGAGACTCATAGTGAATTATGGGGTGAAAAGCGGGTTGTCCTCAAACCATCTATGGACGTGCCCGCAATCGCATGGTCACATAAAATCATCACCTAAAGTCATATCAATGGAAGAGCTAGCACGTCGCTAAGCTCCACTTCAAAGTTCGGGAGTTCAAGAGTTGGGAGAGTCAGGGTGACTCACGACATATGACTCGAAACATGAAGTCCCGAAGTGATTGGCCCTAGGTCACAGCCAGTGGTCACGAGAAGGAAGGGGCTTAGGAGTTAAAGGAGCCAAAGACGACTGGTTGTAACTGAGAGAGAAGATGAAGAGTTGTGGCTACCAGAGAAGCCAAGGAATCTCAAGATAAAGCCCACTGATGATGAACTCATCCAGGATAACTTCTAGAGAAGACGAAGAGTTGCGATGATGATGAGGGAGAGGACTCGGCGAGTGAAAGACACACAGAACAGAGAAGAGGATGTTAGTGTGCTCAGGAGCGATGGGGTGAGAAGGAGGAGACAGAGTGAACAACCACAGATAGAAAGATTGTGAAGCAATGAAGAGCATGTGGAGGCATAACACATAGTATGGAAGAGGAAACAAAGAGAATACAATGCAGAAGAGAAGCTGAACAGAGGGGCTGCGCATTGCAGGAAAGACAACAGAGAATAGAAGCAGAAAGATGCAGAGGCAGAACAGAGAATAGAAGTTGAAGGAGCCAAAGGAGACATGGAGCTATAACAAACCATATCATAGACAGAGAAAGTAAGTAAGATTTTATGTCTTAGGGTGGTAGGGAGGTGCTAGGGAGGACTATTGTCTTCAGAAGTTTCAAGTGGGTGCTTGAACACAGGGAGTTGTAGCTTCCATCTAGTTGCAGCCAAAAAAACCAGGGTGGTAAGGTGGTGCAAGGGAGAAATATCGTTCTCTGTTATACAGGTTAGTGCATGTGTGACTGGAAGTTGGTGCTTCCATCCAGTTGGTGCTGGAACACTCAGGGAGTTGGTGCTTCCTTCTAGTGGGTGCTAGGGAAACCAAAGAGTTGGTGCTCTCAGCAAGTTGTTGCTTGTAAAAGAGAGGTTGTAGCCTCAAGGGGATTTGGAGCCCATAAGAATGATAATGTACAGAAAATAAATATTACTTATCATATCAAGAAGAAGAGGTTTTCCCTTTATGGGTTTCCTCAGGAAATATCTGTCTCTGTATATTTCATGTGTGTGATTGATGTTGAATATTCTATTTCTTACTTCCCTGCGTTATTGCAATCGTCATTGAGTGTTTTGTAAAGAGTTTAAAATGGGCATAATTGTTTAATCACAATAACAACTGATTCACCCCCCCTCTCAGTTTTCCAACAATCTTCTAGCTGAAAGGGAGTGAGATTCGTTGGTGGAAGACCTTCTTGCCACATTTGAATATGGTTGTTGAGGAACAATTCCATGAGAGGTACTTATCTCATGAGTCCATTGAGAGCCATATTAATGAATTCAACGCATTATGACAAGGAATTCATATAGTACCTGAGTATGAGGCTAGGTTTATGGAGTTTTTCAGATATACTCTGCATCTGAACACTAAGAAATTAAAGGTTAATAAGTTTGTTTTTGGACTCAACTTCAACCTTTGTGCAAAAGTGAGGATTATGACGCCTTAGACTTTGTACAATGAAGTACAAAAGGATTTTATCACTGAAGAAGAGCTGAAAAGTGGGGGTCAAGGTAGCACTCCTTCCACTCCGACAGGACATACGTCACATAGAGCACCACAACAACAAACACTCATTAAAGAGACTTCCAGGTACTAAGATACACCCAAAGGACCTGTATTTCCTACACCACGCAAATAAGATACCAATAAGAGGACTATGTATAGAGTACCACTGCAACAACAACAACTTCATCCTCAGCCACAACAACAGTCTATGTATATTCCGTAGAACAGATCAGGGCCTCAGAATCATAGACCGACATATTCTTCCTTTGGAACTAGGAGCACCAGCCCTAAGAACGAATGTTGGACTTGTGGAGAGCCACACTATAAGAGATATTGTCCTATTGAGAAGGAAAGAGTTTTCAAATCAATATGACAAACGACTGTGGGTGATTTGGGAAAGGCTCATAGGATTCATGTAGTGCTGAATAATATTCATGCCAATCATCATTCCACAAGGCTCGAGACTTTAGGTATGATAGCAGATCAACATTTTAGTATTTTAATAGATATAGGAGCTACGGAACGTTTTATTTCTAGTGTTGCACTCAAAATAATTAAGGTGAAGGAAGTCGAACAAGACGAGTTCAGATATGTAGAAATCGCATCTGGAGCCAAGAAAAAAGTTGGAAGAAAGGTTAAGGATTGTAACATTAACTTGGGTGATTTCATCACAAGTGTAAACCTTTATGTCACAATCTTGGGATCCTACAACACAGTTATTGGAATGGATTGGTTAGAATCGCATGATGCAATAATTAACTGCAAGATGAAGATATTAAGTTTAATTGATGATTTGGGACAGAGTAGAGTAACTGTAGGAAGAAACTAAGGAGTATCGCTAAGATTTATTTATTCCCTACAATTATAGAAAAACATGATCAAGGGATGTACGTTGTATGCCATATTAGTGCTTAATGAAAAAGGTGATGCAGAAAGATTGGAAGACTTTCCAGTAGTATCAGATTTTGCAGATTTTTCCTGAAGAACTACCAGGTTTACCACCAAATAGCGAGTCTGAATTTACTATATATCTAAAACCTAGAACGAAACCAATTTCTAGAATGCCATATTAAATGTCGACACCTGAATTGCAAGAGTTAAATATGCAATTGAAGGAGTTGTTTTATTTGGGACTTGTACGTCCAAGTGTATCACTATGGGGTGCACCAGTAATTTTTATAAGAAAGAAGGACAGATCGTGGAGGCTTTGCATTGACTATTGTCAATTAAACAAATCCACGATCAAGAATCAATACTCGTTACCAAGAATTGATGACTTATTTGATTAAATGAAGGGAGTGACCGTATTTTAAAATATTGATTCGAGATTAGGATATCACCAATTACAAATCAAAGAGAAAAACATTCGTAAAACAACGTTTAAGACAAGATTTGGACATTATGAATTTACTGTGTTACCATTTGGATTGACAAATGCCCCTGGTGTATTTATGAGTTTAATGAATGGGGTATTCCACGAATACTTGGACAAGTTTGTACATGTATTTATTGACGATATATATATTTACTCTCGGACGAGAGAGGATCACGATGAACACCTAAGATTAGTATTTCATTGTTTAAGAGAAAACAAATTGTATGGAAAGATGTCGAAATGTTTGTTTTATCAAACAAAGATTCATTATTTGGGACACATTATTTCTGGAGAAGGTATCATTGTGGATCCAATGAACGTTGAGGCTGTTATGGAATGTCCAGCACCAACAAATATACAAGAGTTACTTATTTTTATGGGATTAGGAGGTTACTATCGACATTTCATAATGGGATTAGAAAATCCAATTACGAAACTGGAAAAGAAGAATAAGAAATTTGTATGGTCAGAAAAATGCGCTGTAGCATTTTAGAAGCTTAAAGAATTACTAAATACAACACCAATATTAAAGGTTTCTGATATGGACAAGGAATTCTTGGTATGCACGGATGCATCCAAGGAAGAATTAGGTCGAGTATTACTGCAAGACAGTCGAGTGATCACATACATTTCAAGAAAACTAAGAAGGAATGAAGAGAATTACGGAACCCATGATTTTGAATTACTAGCAATTGTTTATTCCTTAAGGGTTTGGAGACATTATATTATTGGATAGAAATTCGAGTTGAAAACTGATCACAGTGGATTGCAACACATTTTTACTCAGAGTGACTTGAATGTGCAACAAAGACGTTGGTCATAATTTTTAAGTGAATACAATTTTGAGATCATGTATATTAAAGGAAAAATTAACAGAGTAGCATATGTGTTGAGTAAGAGACCTCACAATTTCTCAGTAATACCACCAAAGACGAATATTCAGGAAAATATTTTAGCATTACAGATTGATGATGACTGGTACAAGGAAGTAAAAGACAATTTAGGAAAAAATACCATGATGATACCTAGATATGAGGGATATTATTTGGAAAGTGGCAGGCTACTAAGGTATAATGACAAAATTTATGTACCACCAGATGATGAATTGAGAATTTTGATTTTGAACGAAGCTCATCGAGCAGTGTATATGGCTCATCTTGGAGTCACGAAGATGAAGGCAAACCTTATACCTTTATTCTTTTGGAAGAAAATGAAAATCGATATAGTTAACTAGGTGGCAAGATTTCTTGAATGTCAGCAAGTGAAGGTTGAAAATAGACATACAGCGAAATTATTACAACCACGTGTGATTCCTGAATCAAAATGGGAAGTTATATCGATGGATTTTGTTGTTGGATTTCCATTGACGAAAATGAGACACGATTCTTCTTTTGTAGTTGTCAACACTTTGAAGAAGAGTGCGCATTTTATTCTAGTTTGTACGACGTATCAAGCATTGTACATAGCTAGACGTTTTGTTAAAGAAATTGTAATATTGCATGGTGTACCAAGGAAGATAATATCTGATATAGGATCGATATTCACTAGACATTTTTGGAATAGTTTCCAAGAGGCTTTGGGAACGCAATTGAATTTTAGTACAACATATCACCCCAAAACAGATGGAAAAAATGAAAGAATGGATTAAATTCTAGAGGATATGCTTTGAATATATGTGATGGATCAACAAAAACGATGAGAATAATTTTTGCCATTGGTAGAATTTTCATACAACAACAGTTATCATAGTACGATAAAGATGGCACCTTTTTAGTTTCTCTACGGACGACCGTGTAGGACACCTCTGAGTTGGGATCGACTAGAGGATAGGGTCATGGTGGGACTAGAAGTGATTCAGGAGATGGAAGATTAGATGCAATCCATAATTCAAAGGATTAAGGAAGCGTAAGACCTAAAAAAGAGTTATGTAGATGCACATCATATAGACCACAGTTATGAGGTTGGTGATAAAGTATTTTTACGGGTGAAGCCGCATAAGAGTTCGATCAAGTTTGGAAAGGGTGTTAAACTCTCTCCATGGTTTGTGAGACCTTTTGATGTTGTATAAAAGAAAGAATATATGGCTTACCGACTAGCCTTACCTGATTCTTTGAGGCATATGCACAATGTGTTTCATGTTTCAGTTTTACGTCACTATATTTCACATATGTCACATGTTATTGACATGAGTTAATTGCAGGTATCGGACGAGAGTGCTCTCATAGCAGATTCTATCTAAGTATTGGACCATCGCACTGGACAACTATGTTGTCGAATAGTCGATCATGCCAAGGTCTAGTGGGACAATTATAGTCCACATTCTGCTACTTGGGAGGATGCATATGAGATGCATTAGCAGTTTCCTTATTTAGATATATAGATTAGTACAAGCTATTTATTGTTCCATTGTTAGATTTTACAAGCTTTGGGACAATGTTTAAAACAAGAGGGGGTGTATGTAACCTCCAGTTCCACTAATCACATTTTTATAACATTGATTATTCTTTGAGGACACTTGCGTGCAAGTGATCTGGTTAAACATGATACATTATGATTATCTGTTTTGGTTTATGAAAGTATGCTATGATTGAGTATTGAAATTGATATGTTATTTATATTGATGTATAGCATTGACATGTATTGTGATGAGGTTTCCTGAGTGTGTAGGAAACATGGCATGATGAGGATGCCGATGGGATCGACAGACTTCATTGGACTCTAGATTGAGTCAAGGAGTGGACTATTTACTTTGGTTATGAGTACTTGATTTATTATGCATGTGTTATATGATGAGTTTAGTTATGGATTTCGTGTATATGAGTTATTAATATTATCTTTGTCAATGGATGTAGTCATGGTGATGCTTGCTAATACAACTCACATATGGAGTAAAGGGGTCATGCATAGATATCAGATGGATGAGGGAGAGGTGTGGTAGCATCCTTGTCATATCCTACTAGCACTTCCGGCGTGACCGGAACTGAAGGTTAATGACTACCTTGTTCTTGAAAGGTTCACAATGCCGTGAGGGAAGACTGAGACAGTCGCTCACGAGGAATTCTGAGGGGCACGAAATAAGGCAGATTCCTTATTCCTCAGTAAGCCCTTAGTCTCATACAATGTCGACAAGTGGATTATTGAATCCAAGCGTCAGACAACTTCCAAACTAAGTCAATGGCAAGTGAAAACCTTGGAGCACAAAGGTTCATCTTGAAGGGCATGTCGCATGAATAAATTATGAGTCAATAAAAATTCTAGAAGACCTTAGAAAAATAAAATGAACACATGGAACTAATAGAAAAGAGAATGTAAATCAATACAAATTTATAAAGTGGAAACATAGTGAGATCTAAGTCTAGGTGTTTTGGCTAAATAGAGTTATAAATTGGGTTAAGGGAATTTAGAATAAATAATACTAGTGAAGGGATAATAAGAATAAAAATTAAGTCATGTGCACAATATGTGCATGAAATTAATAAAAATGAATGTTAAATAAAAAGAAAATTTATTCAAGAGAGAATGGGTAGTCAACATAGAGTTAGAATCCTAATTCAATCTAGATTCTAAAGCATAACTAATAGAAGAGTCCTAATCAAAATCCAACTGTGAATTAGTTAGGAGACACAATAAAAGAGAAATTGGGGAACTAAGGGACAACTAGGAGAAAATCTAGGAACTAATTGAGGAGTGTGAGAGAAAATTAAAAGGGTGAGGAAGAAGGAGAGGTACCCTATTGCTAGATGAATGCAATGTTGTTAAAATTTCTACTAACGAGTTTACTTGTGTGAGTTGGGATACAAGATTGTGCAAGAGGTGGACGCCCTTCCTTGTGAGGGAAATCTTGTGCTACTTGAGATTTGGTTTTCTGTGTGTGACCCTTTTGTGGCTCGGGGGGCTAAGGGGGAAGAAGATTACCCCTAGCATTGGCTGGGAGGTTTCGGTGAAGTCTTGGGATTGGCAGGTGAAGGTGTGGACGTTGTCAACAAGGCTTCTAGTTATGGTATTTAATTTGCTAGTTAATTGTTTGATAGAGATCCTTGTATGGTTATTGAATTCGAATGGAGAATAAAAATTTATATTCTGCAATTGTGTAAGTAAGTGGAACTACCGTCGGAACATTTATATAAGATTAAATTTTCTTCCTAGATTTGTAGTAAGAATTCAAATAGTTTTGTAACCCCAACCAAAAATGAGGTATATCGTTGGTTATGTCACATCCAAGGTACTTTAATTTAAGTAAATGTTCTAATAGATGGTTAGATAAACGACATACGAATATTTAAAAAAAAAATGTGAAATTGTTGGCCGTGTTGTATGTAATAATTTTTCAATTAGAGAATTATTTCGTGAGAATAGTGCAACTGTTACAATGGGAACCAAGTAATATCGTAGCATGTTAAACTATCAGTGAACATTATCACAGTAATAACCTATTTCATTGCATCATAAAGAACGAGATTATTATCACATGTTTTGACCTGTAGCGTTGCATTCTACATAGCTAGAATATTACCACAAAATTTTAAACTGTATCGTGGCTTATTAATTAGCAAGAATACTAATTAATGTGTACAGAGATTTTTATCCGATCGTTTAAAGAATGGAATTTGCTGCAACTAGGTAACGGTTGGAACTTGTAACTTAAGAGGTAAGAATTGTATGCACAGTTATATCCTATGGTATTAACATCTAAAAATCTATGGAAAGGTATTATACCCTTAAGAGGTTTTTGTAGATAAAAATTTACTGCAGGCATATTTGTCATATCACATGTTTTACACGTTTGAATTTAAATGTAGATGTGTAAATCATAAGATTTAAATAAAATTTAAATATAAGTTTACCCATTGATATTCAATTATCTATAGGGATGTTACAACCCTACTCGTTTTCCCAATGGTTCCCACATGCAACCCCAAGAGCATCTCTAAAGCTTCATTGTAGTAGCACCGAGATGAGATAGACATCGTGTTTTGATTTTAGATAATCCTATTTTTTTTTTTATAGAAACAACTTATAATAGATCCACCAAACAGTGTCACTAAGGTTCATCCTTTCACATCCAATGCCAATATGAATTAAATCATTAAATTTAGAGACAATAAGATTTTCAATTGTTTGAGAGATTGTAGTTATTTACTCTACTAACCTAGTTGAATATGGGCCTACATGACCTAGGATAGCATGTTGAGTTAAATTTATCACCCAACATAGTTTTTTCATATCCCTCTACACTCATGCTATAGAAACATCCATGCTTCAACAACAATTTCAAGATATTTTAGAGTTTTAATTAATGCAAAAAAACTCTTTCCAGCTCCAACTTAATCATTTAGAAACACCACACCCCGGAGTTCAAAGGCACCAACAAGATCCTTTCCATTGTTATACAAACTTATAAAGTATTGATATCATAAGGGATGGTAGATAATATATTTAACAAAACCTCATATAAGAACTTAACATACATCATAAGAGGACTTTTCAAAGACACTATAACCATAACCAAGAGAATGTCAACAAATTTAGAGTGAAAAGGTATAGGTTCTCATAGGAAAAAGAATAAATGAGTTCACTCGAATGAAATTATATTAGAAATGAGGGATGTGATGTATTTATACCT
>ML793786.1:140136-151070 GCA_009831015.1 Picea engelmannii
TATAACTCCATTAAAATGTGTTATTAGTACATCAGAATGGTATTTAGGAATGAAATTGGAAAAATCATACAACATGGACTAGTGACTGCTACCCTAACTGCAACCTTTGATCCATCAAAAATCTTTGAAATCACTATTGATTCCGGAGTGAACTCCACTCACGTTTTGTTACCTAAATGTGTGATATGATATATGGAAAGTATATTGATGGAAAATAAGGGTACATGTGTTGGGAACAAGCACATTTTGGGGAAAAGGCACGACGTGGAGGAACAATAATTGGCAGAAAGGCATGTGAGACGTGCATGCAAGAAGATGGGAAAGAAAGACAGTTGGTAGGAAAAGCAGTGGACGAAAGGAAAATGCGCATGAAAAGGATAAAAGCATGCAAGGCTAGCATGCAAGAAGACCTAACTAGGTTAGGGTTTTGGTAAGAGAATGTAACGACTGATGAGCCAAAAATACATATAAATAGATACATAGGAGGTCTAAGGGGGGCTCTTTATTTTTATGGAGTGTTACTCGCGTGAGAAGGAGTAACTAGTTTGTAACACTATTGTAATGTGATTCAATATTGTAATATGTGGAGTTGTAGGGAGTCAGAAGGGTAGATCTTGAGGGTTAGATCACATGCTGAGGAGCCTAGTGTGATCTAGTTTGCCTCATAATAGATCTCGACCCGATTGAGGACCAGTTGTAAATTGTGTGGCATTGTAGTTTTGGAACCACCATAATAAAAGAGGTTGAGAGCCAGATCTTTGTGGTTGTAGCCCAGGAGGGGGTGAACCATGGTAAAACCTGTGTTATGTTATTGAATGTTTGTATCTCTTCTACTGTCTATGAGTAGATGTTAGAATGGTGTATGAATGAATTAATGGATCATATTGCATTACATGCATGAATGAGAATGGTAGTATATTGCTTTAATAATTAGATAGAATTCACAGCGTGTAATTCACACATCCCCATTCAGTCCTAGACTACAAGCACTTGAGTATTCCAGTCACCCATTAAGACTATCTTGGGTGAGACTGCACAGTGCACTCTGTGTGTTGCGTTGCCTTTTGGTTTACCAGGAGGGCCAATAGTTTTATAGGATTTGTTGGATCCCTAGTAGACCTGAACCTAGGTCGAATCATGTTAAAGATATAACTAATATAAGTAACCAACAAATGGTTATATTTTTGGTTGGAACAACATAGGATTGAGTAGATGAGATCTATTAAGGATCTGTTAAAATAATGTTTGATCTGTTGAAAAACTGTTAAAAGAATGTAAGATCTGGGACCAAAGTGTCAAAAGGAATGAAAATATAAAAGGGAATGTTTATACCCTGGAGACCCACGAAAGAGGAAATAGAGAGATGGTTGAAAACAAAGGAGCTAGAGTTTGCACAGCAGGAAACAAAAACCCTAGAGTAACACCACACAAATATCTTGAGAAATATGTGTTTGCTGATCTGCATGAAGTATTTTTCTGTGATTGTCCACACTTATTACAGGAGTGCATCTTGAGGTTGAAAGAAAACCATGCAACAAATCGGATCCAACAATTAGAGTGGACCTCAGTTCAGATCACGCAGTTACAACAGGTGAATAACAAATTCACCCACACAGTAGATTTTTGGCTCAACAGTATTGTAGCAGGCTTTATAACAAAATTTGAGTAGATATCACGAAGTCGTACAAAGCAGCAGAGCAAGATTTTCTACGCGTCCCTTGAGGAAGGTGTTATCACTCCAAGAATCACCCTAGACTGTAATCAAGTGAGCTTGGTAACATGTAAAGGATTCAACTTTAATCTTGAAAGATAAGCTTTAAAGTCACAGGGATTTGACCATAAGGTCAATCAAATTCATCTATTGTACACATTCCCAACTATATCCTTCAGAAAAAGTGGCCTTAGCAACTTCAGATGAGACAACAAGATTGATAAATGAATGAGAAAAAGAAAACTTTTATTTGAACATGTTAGAGATACTTCCATCACTTTAAACTAGTTATCTCACGGTAAAAATCTATGTATTAACGATTTCTAGATCACCAATTTAAAGAACAAAGACCATCACTCAACCATTGTATGAATAAGAACAAGCATAAATCAATCACTCATTTATATTAGTACACAGAGAAAGAAAAAAATGATAAATAAAAACTGATCTCCATTGATAAGGAATCGCAAGTTTGAAAAGACACAGAGAAAGGAAAAAGAACACAGTGACAACACTTTGAATTTCTCTGGGTCAAAATCCCCCTTCCCCCTAGCTCATTCCAACCCTTCTCCAAGAGCTCCATCCTCTCTTAAATATAAAAACCATCCTAATATCCTTAGGAGGTCTAATCCCATCTCTTCCATTGGATTCTAGGCCTTGGAGCTAGGTGGCAATAGTCAAGGAAACAAAAATCCAACAAACTGCTAATTTTTAGGAAGTTGTTGGAAGTCTTTAATGAATTGTTTCCAACTCACTGCATGAGGTATTTAATGGAGTTAAAAATTAAGAGCAGGTGTCCCTTTACATCCAACTGATCCATTAGAATTCATTTGAACCCTCCTTGACAAGTGGCAACCTCCCAACAAGGTGAGGCGAATATCCAATCAGCTATGCAAAACAAAGAATTTGCAGTACATTCCGCAATGCACTGGCATTTTAATTTTTTTTCTCAAATTCCAAACTGGGTCAATCTAAAATTTGTTCAGTAAGTCAACAGGGATATCATATTACTCCACAAAACATTTCATAGAAACCCACTTTGTCATTTTTGTTTTATGATCAAATTTGTAACAGTAGACGTTATAGGAAATTTCGTAGCGCCCTCCTATAAAACTGCTCTGCAGATTCCATAGCGCCTTTTCTGTGTATGGATAGGTGATTCCGTAGTGCCTTTTCTGTTTCTTACATTGTTATTCAATGAATCCTCAAAAACACAAAAAGTCTTAGTAGATGGACTATGAGTCTATAAATGCCTCCAGTAGGTGAAAATATAATATTTCCCTGAACACTTCAAAAATATAAGGATGAATGACCCATAACAACTACATGTGATCCTTTACAACTTCATGTGATAAAATAAGGTATATTAGATTGATGTATACTTTTATTAAGATATTTCTCTATAACAAAGGTGTAATGACAATGGAATCAAACAACTAAACTTCCATGCGTCCATGGGGGAAGGGGGGAAGCTCTGACAGAAAAAGGAGAAATAGAAGGAGAAAGGGATAAAGGAAAGAAGGAGAAAGCATTGGACCCAATCATGATGGACGAAGACCAGATCAAGTGTATCATGGCGACAGTTGGAAGGATGTGCAATGGAGTACCCTAACAATACAAGGTAAACACCAAGAAGAGAGACGTAGCCACGAGGGAAGGCTTGGCAGGTGATGAATAGGAGGTAGAGGATCTTTGGGCTATGGAGCATATTGAGGAAATTTTGCGTGCAACATATGAGAGAAAGATGAGAGGTCCAAGAGCGGGAATCGAAGGCATTAATCCTATCCATATTAATGTCAGTGTGGAACCCATAAACACATGTGCGACTAACACACCAAGAAGAACACCACTGTTTAGACAACCGAATTTTTGGAGAAGGAAGACAACAAGAAGTACATCTACACAAGGAACAAAAACTGGGGGAGCTAGTTTAGGAAGCATTAGTCAAGTATCTACACCGCACGGAGGTTGTAATTCAACATTCATAATGGCAGGACATGATCCCACCATTCAGTTACTAGAATTTCGAGGAGAGGCAGCAAAAGACCCTGATAAACGCTTGTTTTTTGTGCAAAGATCTAGGAAGAAAAACAGATCACTGATGAAGACACTAAACTTGCGCAATTAGCTATCATGCTAAGAGACCGCGCACTAGACTGGTACATGAGTCTAGACGTAAACAATGCAACAGGGACAACAAGGAAACTGACAGACATCAAGAAATTATTGATTAATGAGTTCCAGAAGCTGATCTTAGAAGATCAATACATGAACGAGATGATAGAAATATGATAGAAACTAGGAGAATCTATTTGAGAAATTGACCAGCGATTTAAACGTCTAAATGGGAAATTGAGGTATGCCATGACTGACATGCAACATAGACATATGTTTGTGAATTATCTGTTACCACACCTGAAATACCCACTCAGACAACAAAAATTCCAATCTCAATCAGAGGCTCTGCAGGTAGCCTTGCAAATGGAGGAGAATGAGTACCACAAGACAGATCCAGCTATAGAGGAGTTGAAGAAGGATCTGAAGAATCTTACCTTTCAACTCAAACAGAATAAGGGTAAGGACAAGCGTGAATTTGTGTGGTGTACCACATGTAGAACAGAAGGGCACCATAAGAATGAATGTCCAACATTCGCGCAGCATATGGCAACAGGGATGCCAAATCCATTGCCGACAGGAGGACTATGGTGTGAAATTTGCAAGATGCACGGGCATGATCCATATCATTGTCCTATGATGCAGAAATACCAGACAGTACCAAAGAATGCATACTGCACTTTTTTCAAGTCAGTAGGGCACAATGACAAAGACTTCAAAACCATGGATCTGATGAGGGAAAGGACGTTAGACACATATAGGGTGCAAGCCAAAATGATGACAGGGAAAGCTTCACCTCAATTTAATCAGGCACCATCGTAGTATAATATTGTGTTGCAGTAGTATAACAACGCGCAACCGCAGTATAACATTACGCAACCCCAGTATAACCATGTGCAGTATAATCAGGTACCTCAATATAATACACCCTACGGATATCACGTTGGGTATAGAGGAGGAGGATGAGGCAGAGGAGGATTTGGACACGAAAGTGGTCCATTAGTGTGCCATAACTGCCAACAGCCAAGACACTATGCAAGAGAATACCCTCTACCACGTGTGACATGCATGTATTGTCGCACAGCAGATCCCGACACAAAGGATTGCACAAGACTGTTGGGGAAGATACAAGAGAAATAGAATCAAAACAATCAGAACGTACAGTGGATCTCTATAGAAGCTATAGAAGATGGCAGGAACATCAACATAGTGACACACGGAGGTGCTAAACTAGGAGATGATGCAGCTAAACAGGAACCAGTACAACACCAGTGGATTAAGAAAAATACTGAGCCAGGCAAGCGATTTGATGCAGAAAAGGAGAAGGAGACCTTTAATAAGGCCAGACAAGAATTTCTCAAGAAGAATGTTGCATCTACATCTACCATGCAGCATACCCAAGATGCCCCAACATATGAAATGTCGTCAGCATTGGACCATACCAATGAAGTCCACCTAGGAAACCAAGTAAGTTTTATTAAAACTTTCTTGCAATCCTGTATTCAATTATTTAAGGATCCATCATCTATTATAATGTTACAGAATCTGTTAGATAAATGTACCACAAACTTTGAGGGAAAGTTAGAACAGAGGATAGTAAATCACCTCCATGCTAGAAGGAGAACCATCAGAGAGTTTAGATTGAATGCCAACATCGGAGATTTTAACATGAGTGATGTGATATTAGATCTGGGATCTGAAGTGAATGTATTACCCAAAAAGACATGGAAATGCATGGGAGAACCCACCTTAGGCTACTCACTAGTCCAACTAAATTTATCAAACCAACACATATTTCTACCAATAGGGAGTTTGAAAGGAGTGACAATAGATCTGGATGTAGTGCGCACTAAGGAAGACTTCGAAGTGATCGAAATCATGGATGGCACAACACCATATCCAGCATTATTGGGATTGGAATGGGCATTTGACAACCAGGCGATAATCAACCTGAAAACTAGGAAGATGACATTTGAGTTAGGCGAATACAGGTTTATCGCACCCCTAGATCCATCAAAAGCCGAAATATTTGTGGAACCAACATGTCTAGACATGGAAGAAATTAACCAGCTGTACCAGACCATCGTGTGCACCAAATATTACATTAATCCAACTGTCGATGGTGTACATAGTTGGAGAAGTATCACATCATGTGCTTCTAATTCAAACACTGGTCTAGATAATTGGTAGCAGTGCCTACATGAGGTGTCAACCAGAATATTCACACGAATAGACCGCACAGTAAGGTGGGTTGGGGCAGAAGTCAGAGAACCTCCAAGTTTCCATGGAATCAATGACTTAGAAGAAATCCTAACAAGACATGGGGACAAATTATTAGATAGTCAGATATTGTTAGATATCGACATCGCACTTAAGGCTACACCTGCAATATGGTGGGGCACACACAAAGAAACAATCAAGGACTGGTACCAATGTAAGCAGTTATTGCGCATTAGGTTTGGCACAGAACAAAGAAGCAACTAGTAGCAGAATATGATGGACAAGGGGCACCAGTAGAACACTTGGAGAAGTGCATAGCGTTGTGGAAAATGACACCCCTAGATGAATGGCCTCATCATTTCATACACACATTTGAGGGCATCCCAGCAAACTGGTATACGGACCAGGAACTGTGTAGAGAAACTATGAGTTGGCCAGTACTACAACAGAACTTTACAGTCACTTTATCATTTGATCATGAGAAACCCAACATAGACATATCCCTTAAACAGATAATAGTGGTGATATTCATTAAGGAAACAAAATTTGAACTCATAATAGAAGAACAACAATAGAATAGACAAACAGTGAAAGAATTGTTACCATGCTACCATGTGCAGGAAGAAGTACCCGATGAAGACGATCCATGGGATATTCAGATTGAGGAAGTTGAAGGCGAAAGAGAAGTGCAAGGTACACCTTTAGAATCAAAAGTAATTGTTGCACCAATCAAAGTGAAGAAATTCAACATTGGGACAGTTGAGAATCCAAAAATGGCCAGCATTGGAGACTATTGGGACGAGCAAACAATGGACATGATAACAGAATTACTGCGCGAGTACAGTGACCTGTTCCCAATGAAATTTACAGAAATTAAGGGTATTGCGGGAGAACTTGGAGAGATGAATATTCCTCTCAAACCAGAGGCAAGACCTATGAGATAGAAACCTTACAGATTGAACCCCATCTACAAGTAGAAAGTAAGAGCAGAAATCGATAGAATGTTGGAAGAAGGAATCATAGAGCCAGTAGAAGAATCAGAATGGATAAGCCCCATGGTAATTCAGGAGAAAAAGAAAGGAGGCATAATAATCTATGTAGATCTAAGAAAGCTCAATGATGCTTGCCTACATGACCCCTTCCCTACACCCTTTACAGATGAAGTCCTAGAAAATGTGGGAGGCCAGGAAGCATACTCATTCACTGATGAATTCTCAGGCTACCACAAAATCAAGATAGAACCAGAAGATCGATAAAAGACTACCTTTGCAACAAAATGGGGATCCTACCAGTACACAGTCATGCCTTTTGGACTGAAAAATGCACCAATAATTTTCTCCAGAGTAGTCATTGTTGCCTTCAAAGAATTCATCCATCAGTTTTTAGAGGTATATTTGGATGATTGGACAGTGTACAGCCTATTGAAGGATCATGTAGAAGTGTTGAGGATGATGTTAGAAAGATGCAGGAAATGCCAAATATCCTTGAACATTAAGGAATATATATTTGGAACACCCTTCAGAATTCTATTGGGTCACATAGTATGCAGACAAGGATTGATCATGGATCCTACAAATATTGCAGTAATTGTGAACTTACCACCACCAAAATCAGTGTGCTGGCTGAGAGCCACATTGGGACATACAGAATATTACAGAAAATTTATCAAGGAGTATGTGGAAATCATTGCACTGATGGAGAAATTGCTCAAGAAGGATACTAAATTTCAGTGGAATGAGAGTTGTCAGCAAGGATTGGACACCTTGAAGGAGAAGATGGTCACAACACCCATCTTAGTCTTTCCATATTGGGAGAATACATTCCATGTGCATGTAGATGCATCATCCATAGCCCTGGGAGATATTCTGGCGCAACCAGGAGCAGGGGAGTTGGTCCATCCCATAACATTTGCAAGAAGAAAACTATCAAACTCCGAGCAGAACTACAAGACTACAAAGCGCGAAGGTCTGGAAATGGTGTATGCACTTCAAAAGTTCATGCATTACCTACTTGGAAAACATTTTAAGATGTTCACAGATCATTCAACCCTTAAGTACCTAGTCAACAAGCCAGTGTTGGGCGGGAAGAATTTTTCGATGGTTACTGTTGTTTCAAGAATTTGACTTTGAAGTCATAGTTAAACTAGGGAAGCTGAACGTAGGACCTGATCACTTGTCAAGGGTCACCAATGGCGAGGAGGCTACAAACTTAGAGGATATCTTCCCTGACACGCAGTCATTTTCAGCCCATGTCACAGATGATTATTTTGCTGACATTATTGAGTATTTAAGGACAGGCACTGTGCCACAGAAATTTAACACCGCACAGAGGAAGAATCTAGTTGTCCAAGCATCTGACTACCAGTTGATCCCAGGGAACTTATATAAAATGGGGGCAAACAACATCTTGAGAAGGTGCGTGCTAGAACATGAAAGGCCTAGGATATTAGCAGAAGCCCGTGAAGGAATAGAGGGAGGACACTATGCAGGAAAAGATACTGCGCAGAAGGTACTACGCATAGGACTATGGTCATCAACCATTCATCGAGATTCAAAGGAATACTGTCAACAATGCGATGTTTGTCATAGGGTTGGAAAACCAAACAGATGGGATGAGATGCCCTTACACCCACAAATAATGCTACAAGTGTTTGACAAATGGGCTATCAATTTTGTTGGGCTAATTCACCCACCCGCAAGAAAATTAGGCGCACGATAAATCATCACTGCGATAGAATACCTCTCAAGATGGGCAAAGGAAGCACTAGTTAAATATTGTAGCACAAAGATAGCAACACAGATAGCAACACACTTCCTGTTTGCGCATGTGCTCACTAGATTTGGATGCCCAAGGATTCTGATGAGTGACCAAGGCACTCACTTTGTCAAAATCACTATCAGAGCTCTGACTGAAGAATTAGAGATCTACCATCAGAAAATTACGCCATACCATCCTCAGGAAAATGGAATAGTGGAATCCTTCAACAAGATTCTAGAGAATTCCCTAACCAAGATTTGCAATGTCAATAGGGACGACTCGAATTCAAATATACCAGCAGTATTATGGGCATATAGAACTACCTGTAAGAAGCTAACAGGGAAGATACCATTTAGATTGGTGTATGGACAAGAAGTAGTGGTGCCATTATAATTCTTGGTACCAAATCTGTGTGTCGCAACAATTACAAACATGACAAAGTGAGGCACAGTACAAGAAAGGTTAAGTCAGCTGAAGAGCATGGAAGAAGATAGGATTCTAGCAGGCTTTCACCAAGAAGTACAAAAATCAAGGGACAAAGCTTGGCATGACCGACATATCAAGATAAAAAATTTCAAGGAAGGATACCTATTCCTACCATATGACAATAAGTTTTTTAACATCCAGGAAAGTTCAGAATGCATTGGTTGGGACCATATGAGGTCAAGATTGTCACAAACGGAGGAGTTGTACAGTTGAAGGATTCAAAAGGAACAAAATTAAGGGGAATGATCAATGGGAATTGACTAAAGATGTACAAGTACATTCGACCACCCACAACTTGAAAGTTACCACGCAGTAAGAACCGAAAAATATTAAAAAAAATAAAAACTTTGCACGCACATGTGAGAAAATCAGTGCGATGAAAAAGAAAAGAGTTTGCCCGCACAGGTCACTGAGTCAGTGCGACGAAATAAGAATATTGCACTAGAATCAAATGGTATCAAATCCAAGGACTCTGTGCACTCAAAAATCCCAACACGACAGAAAAAGGAACAACAGTCAAAAAATGCAGCAATTCGGAAAATGACGACTGTGGAATTCAGGCATCAACTGGAAGCGGCAGTTGAAATTGCGACAGTCTGTACACAGAGGTCAAGAATGTAGCACGAAGGAAAGGGAAAATTTAGAAAAACACGACATCATTTAACAAGTACAATGGTACCACGTGCAGGACACACCGCCAAAAGTGAAAAAGGGACAATTGTCAGTGTGAAACAGTTGTCACTTCGTCGTCCCGCTATAAAGTCAAAAAAAGGGAGGAAAGAAACTCATTGTGTCAATTGATAAGGATAAGAACACAGAGCCAAGTGAAAGAGTGATGGAGCAATAATTCGACTGAGCATCCATCGAGTTCACAGATTTACATCCTAGATCTCGTCGCAATGTCACCACCACAATTTGGAGAGTCGAGCAGGGCTGGTCGGAACACGAGAAGTTATGCTTGCATGACAGACACAAGGGAGCAAGAAGTATCTGGAGTGGTGGATGTGGATGAACTTCACACACCCAAGTACGAAGAAAACCCAGTGACAATAGAGGAGGAGCAGAACCCAGTGCAAGAGGTTGGGAAGATAGAGGAGGGCACTGAGAGAACTGAGTTTAACACCTCGAGGGGACTAGGTCCACGACAAGCTAAGAAGACCATGGGTTCAACGCCACAGAGCCACGAAATAAAGGTAGGCCAGGAAGTAGTATACGAGGGTGTACCAGAGGTGGGGGGCTCATCCCCACAAGCCAAACGAAAGGGTCACACTAAAAGCAGCGTGCACAAAGGGTCACAACCACAAGTTGAAGGGACCCTAGTGTTGGGTATGTGTTATATTCTTTGCACGAGTAGTAGTGTCTGAGCGCCTGCGCCGGGCGCGCAAGGGGGTAAGAGGGGGATCCGCTAGGCCCCCCCTCGAGGGGTATAGGGGGGTGGAGCCCCCTGCATGGGGGTTCGGGGGCAGCGCCCCCGAAAATTTTTTTTTTGGGCCGACATATTTTCGCCGAGCCGACATATTTCCGGGACCACATGATATTAGGTGGTTTTCGGCACATGGTTTTTTGCCGATGGTTTTCTATTTCCAGTTAAGGAATTAGGGTTTTGGACTAATCCAGGTCATTGGGTTAGGGTTTTGGATGCCGC
>ML793786.1:154990-170653 GCA_009831015.1 Picea engelmannii
CTGTAAGGATAGAGTGTGACAGTTAGAGTGCAATTTTCTTGGCAAAGAACCCTGCTTATCATTCAAAGACAAAGCACATTGATGTTCAATATCACTTTGTGAGATACATGATTGAAGAAAAGAAAGTGTCACTGATGAAGGTGGACACTTTGAAGAATGTTGCAGATTCATTAAAAAAATATGTGAGCACTGAGAAGTTCTCTTGGTGTAGAGGATCCATGGGCATTGCTGCCTTGGATTGTTGACTATGTAACCCTGTAACCCCCTGTGTGCTAAGAAAACAACAAGTGGGAGAATGTTGGGTATGTGTTATATTCTTTGCACGAGTAGTAGTGTCTGAGCGCCTGCGCCGGGCGCACAGGGGGGTAAGAGGGGGGGTGCAAGGGGGCGGAGCCCCCCGCGCGGGGGTTTGGGGGCAGCACCCCCGAAAAAAAAAAATTTGGGTCGACATATTTTCGCCGGGCCAACATATTTCCGGGACCACATGATATTAGGGGGTTTTCGGCACATGGTTTTTTGTCGATGGTTTTCTATTTCCGGTTAAGGAATTAGGGTTTTGGACTAATCCAGGTCATTGGGTTAGGGTTTTGGATGCCCCTAGCTCCTATATGTATATTGTATTGTAAACAATGTAACACAATTGTATGAATATAATATATGCTGGTTTTCCCGGTTTGGGTTTCCAGGTGAAAAATCTCTGTGTAATGTTTGTATTTGCCATTGTATATTTTCTGTTCTTTTCTGAATATCAGTTTGCAGTAGATATTGTACAAGGTTAGAATTTACACCTAGTTCTGCCAAATATTTTGAGTGGGGTGCGCGTCAATGATGAAATGGTTGGCAAAGTGACTATTATCAAGTACTCAGAACACAACGTGGCGAATGTCACCAAATTTCCAGACCTGGCAGCCCAAAACTACTTGGAAAGCAGTGGAGAAGGTTCATTAGGCATGCCACTATTAAAGCCGGCGCAGTGGATTCTGGGGCTTTACAACATAGGCATTATGAATTTACTGGATGTCCCACATTTTGGGTGGGGAAAGCATATAAATTCTATGTCAAGAAACTGCTTGCACGAGTGAACGGAGGGATTTTATGGATGGATAGGTCGATGCCTATCATTGTGGACCTCATCGCAACAATCATAGGGCTACCCACAAATGGGGAAAATCTAGAACAATACTTGGAGGATAAGACCAGAGCTAAGGCCATCTCAGATGAGATAAAGGCCAAGTATGGTGTGGAGCATGGTAACAAGGGCATTAGTATTAGTGACATCAACAATCCCATGACAAGGTTTTCCACCAAACTCCTTGGATGCAAACTAATGCGCAAGTGTCGCAAAGAGGAAGTATCGGCTGGTGTGGTCATCGTCACCGCACAGTGTGCAAAGGGGAGCTGTATGAGTTGAGCCCCATATCTCTTGAACTCATTCTTAGAGGACTGTAAGGACACACAAGATTTGGGGTCTGAGTTCCACTACTCATGGTTAATCATCCTCATTGGCCTTGTTGGTTGGAAGGAACCAGTCTACAACAAGTACCTAGAAAGACCATGGAAATGTGGCACAGCATGCTATGTATCACTACGCAGCAACGTAGACCCCAAGAGAAAGAAGACAAACACAAACATCTTTGTGAGGTATTTCACAGAAATGCAAGACCTCATTGTGGATACATGGCGCATTACACCACAGACTGTCCAAGAGTTTGGATAGGTTGCGAACTTCAGGGCAATGTGCATTAGCTTATGGATGCAAGAAAAGAGAGACAAAGCCAAGGAATGGCTACATCTCAAATACTTCGTGACGCCGAAATAAATCCAGAGAGAGGTCCAGGAGTGGCTCGAAGAATGGAAGGTATCATAGATTCTAAACACAGTACCAAGATCACAAGCTCAGATGCAGGGAAGACCAACCCCAGCGCACTAAATAGGCACCAACGGGGTTGAAACTAAAAAGAGGAGTACCCAATGCCAATAGGGGGGAAGCACCCCAACCAAGAAGAAACTGCAACCATAGAATAGAACACCAAGGGGCTCTACATAGGCTCCACCACGTGCAAAACAACCACCAATACACTCAACAGAAGAAGTGTGCATGGAAGAAATAGGGACAGGGACACAGGAGATCCCTAAGGAGGAATAACAAGGGACAAGAACCCAGGAGATTTCTGAGGCAGAAGAAACAGGGTCAACCACTGCCGGAGATACCTAGAGGCCCACTAGTCCTGATCCATCAGACACCCAGGAGAAGCGGCCAGGGGAGCAAACTAGTGGTGGCCAAAAGAGCACAATGAGAACAGGATGCAACAATAGCTGCAAAGGACATTGGACAAAGAATAAAAAAATTCACTGACCTATTAGAAAAGAGCGCGTAGCTGTGGAATCACCTCCTAGCATATGGAAGACTCCAAGAACTCTAAGAGAGAGAGAATAAACTCCACACAACAATGGAAGAAGTGAAGCAGCGACAGAAAACAGTGTCACTACCGGAGAAGATCAAGACTTCCACCGAAATGAAGACTCTGTAAATGAAAGAGAAAGTGTTGCAAGAACAGAAGACATCAAGACAGGCATTATTGGATCCCCTGCAAGAAAAGGTGGAGCAGCTGGTCATGGAGAGTGATGCAGCTAAGAGGAGCATTGAACAGATCGAGTCTAAGGAAGGAGAGATCTTACAATCTCCTATCATGAAGCAGGTGGTCATCGTTATGGCCAAAAAGAGAAGTCAGGCTCACCAGCAGTGCCAGTGGATAATGGAAATGTATGACACACTGCAGCAGGCAGTAACAGAAGCAGGAAGAAGGAAGTGACAACTGCACAAGTTAGGCAGTGACTTAGGACAATTCACGATTTTAGTGTTGGGGGCATGTTGGGAACAAGCTCATTTTGGGGAAAATGCACGACGTGGAGGAAAGACAGTTCACATAAAGGCATGCGAGGCATACATGCAATAATATGGGAAAGAAAGACAGTAGCTAGCAGGAAAAGCAATGGACAAAAAGAAAACATGCATGCAGAGGAGGAAAGCACTCAAGGCCAGCATGCAAGAAGACCTAACTAGGTTAGGATTTTGGTAAGAGAATGTAATGGTTGATGAGCCAAAAATACATATGAATAGATACCTATGAGGTCTAAGGGGGGCTCTCTATTTTTATGGAGTGTTACTCGCATGAGAAGGAGTAACTATTCTATAACACTATTGTAATGTGATCCAATCTTGTAAGTTGTGGAGCTGTATGGAGTCAGAAGGGTAGATCTTGAGGGTTAGATCACAGTCTGAGGAGCCTGGTGTGATCTAGTCCACCTCATAATAGATCTCAACCGGACTGAGGATGAGTTGTAAAGCACACGGCGCTGTAGTTTTGGAACTACCATAATAAAAGAGCTTGAGAGCCATATCTTTGTGGATGTAGCCCAGGAGGGAGTGAACCACGGTAAAACCTGTGTTATGTGATTGAATGTTTGTATCTCTTCTACTGTCTATGAGTAGATGTTAGAATGGTGTATGAATGAATTAATGGATCTAATTACATTACATGCATGAATGAGAATGAAAGTATATTGATTTAATAATTAGATAGAATTCACAGCATGCAATTCAAAGATCCCCATTTAGTCATGGACTACAATAAATTGAGTATTGCAGTCACCCATTAAGACTATCTCGAATGAGACTGCACAGTGCACTTTGTGTGTTGCGTTGCTTTCTAGTTTACCAGGAGGGTCGATAGTTTTAGAGGCTTTGTTGGATCCCTAGTAGACCTGAAACTGGGTCAAATCATGTTAAATATATAACTGAGATAAGAAACCAACAACATGAAATACATTTTTAAAATTTCCATGTTCTAATTCAATTCTACCTTTCCCACATACCTAAACAAGGGTATCATCTCCCATTAAAATGGAAGGACTGATGCATGGATCCAAATAAGTGAAGGAATCTTGTGACGAGGCCATATGATTAGAGGATCCTAAATCAAGAATCCATGTGGTTGATGATGAATAAACAAAAACTAAATCATGACCATCTCTTCCTAATTGTCCTCTATCATTAGGGGATTTTCGGTGTCCTTCTTCCTATAATTTTTTTTCCCACCAAGTTTGTTTTGTTGAAGAGTATGTCCCACATGATTAATTGATTTCTTCATGGTGAGAGAAATATTTTTTATCCATATCATAATATTTGTTGAATCGACATTTCGTTCCAGACAAATGTGGTCCATCATCATCATTCATCATCATGATGAAGCATAGTTGTCTCGTCTGAAATGTTGATTCAATAAATATTATGCAATGGATCCAGAAGATTTTTATCACCATAATGTTTTCTTCATGCATGCATTTTCTAGATGAAATCCTATATTTCATTAACCAAACTCACCTTATCCTTATTTTATCCCCCCCTAAGGGTTGGAGGTCTCCTTAGTGGATTTGGGATATCTATCCTTTTCCAAATCTAAATCTTTCTTGAGTTTGAATTTTTGTTTGAATTTGTTGCAAGTGCATGTGCCTTTGAATACTTAAGGAAACTCATTTGAAAAAGTTCATCTTTCTCATGGGTGAGAGACTAAAGAAAAGCATCAATGGGAGGAATATTCCAAGCAACTCCCATTGCTAGTTTTGTAGCATGAAAAGTAGAGACAAACATTGAGTATTCATAACCTAGTTTTGACAGAATGGAAAGAACAATATGATCCTCATTATTTTCTATCCCACATAGCTTGAGTTTCATCAATAATGATTTGAATTTTGTGAATAAGTATTGAATAGTGTCGAATTTAATTGTGCTCAAAGTGATGAGCTCATTCTCCAATTCACGACCTTGAAGGGTGTCCTACTTCATGAAAATTCCTTCCAATGTGGTCCAAACTTTATTTAGATTAGTAGTAGTTTCAATGTGGAACTGAAGGTCGGGAGAAATAGAGAGGCACAATAACCCAAAGGATTCATCCATCCTATTAAAAAAAATTATTTATTCAATGCGAAATTGGGTTCAATCTATATTCCCATTATAATCTTATACAAGCCTTTACGATGCAAGAGAATAACTACTTGTGTCTTCCATTCACAATAGTTGAATGGAGTGAGAACCCAAAGATCTAGATAGTGTGGTTAATCTAGTCAAGAATCTATCAAATAAGGTAGTCGATATTAATAAGAATGCTAGGGAAGGGCCTTCAAGGCCTAGACCTTTTCGACCATTCTTCAAAAGAAATGAAAATCCTTCAAAGCCACCAGAGGTCCCACAACTTGTGCTGAATCAGAATAAATTTGGCGTGGATAATTTATGTTCTTACCACAAGCAAAGTAATTCTGAAAAAATGTGCTCTTTGTGGGTTAGATATATGACCTTGGTCATCAATCAACTACTCGATTAGCAAGACTTGAATGATGAATAGCCAAAGGAGGAAAAAAATGAAGAAACCATTGAGGAAACCCCTCTAAAGTCTGTTATGTTTTTATGGGATTAGTGTTTTGACTCAGATGATGAGAAAATTGAAGAAGTTTTTGTGGGAGATACACCAGTCATAAAATCTTCCTCTAGAAACTATAACCTACACAACAATGGGGTTGTTCCTAACATTTCCTCATCCCCAAATACCAACATCGTACTTAGAAAAATAATTCCTCCCATTCTGACTCAAAAACCAAGCACCCTAGCCCCAACAATAACCAGCAATAAACCTAACACTCCTTTTTCATACAACAATAGAAAACTGAGCACATCAAACCCAACTATAAACAACATTAATCCCAACACTCGAATAGCTAACAACAAACCCAACGGTTCACAACCAAGTGCAACAACTAGTAGACAAGAAATGCACACTTTAGATTATAATTTTATTGAAGATATGAAGAAAACTAAAGATAACTTTTCTATGTATGATATATGCACATTACCCCAACAACGTGACCTTATTCTTGATACTTTTAATCCCAATAACCCTTAGAAGAAGACCAATGTTATAAGAAACAACATTTCTAAAGATGTTGAAACAAAGGTAGTACACGAAGTCAAGATCAAATCTGCCATAAACATAGCAAGTATAGGGACACATTTGAAGTCCCAAGTTCCTCCTTTTCTTCTTACATATGAGATTTTTATTTGCAATGTACATAATTGTTTAGCGAATTTTGGTGCTTCCTCCAACATCATGTCATACTTAGTATGTTAGAGAATAAATGTGTCCCATAACTACCACAAGGATCATACAATTAGATAGGTGAGATGTTAATGTAAGAGGTGAAATTAAATATGTTATGATTAGGCTTGCATTTGATCCTAGGTTTCATCAAGTTATTGACATTGTTTTCATTGACATCCTTGAAAGATATGGTTTACTATTAAGTAGCGACTGGTCCTCTAAGCTTCAAGGTTACTTCTATACATATTGGTCCCACTTATGGCTCCCATACAAAGGTAAGACAAATCATATACGCGTGGATAGCGAAGCTCATATGAAGCATACGGTAATAGAACTGGAAGGTAAAAATGATCCCGTTAGATTTTCTCTTATTATTTTGGGAAATTATTTTTTAGAGACTAATAATGGATGTTATGAAGTGTAGTCATCTCCAATTCATCCAGATATACAATATGATCTCCTTCTACTCATGCATAATGATGCTTGTACTATATCAAAATACTTAGGTTTTTGCACAACTAACAAATATGTACATACTAACATGTGGTCAATGTTCTTTGATGGCTCCAAATCTCAAGCAGTTGGGGTAGGATGTATCCTTATTGATACAGAATAGCATAAAACTCTCATATCCTATCGTCTAGAATCAAAATGGACCAACAATACCGTTAAATATGAAGCATTGGTCCAAGGCCTGAAGAAGGCCATCGAACTCAAGGTAAAATATCTTCGAGTATTTGGTGATTTGAGGATAGTTGTCCGACAGGTAAGAAACATTATTCACTACTTGTCCTTTCACTTGAAAGGTTATGAACATGAGGTATGGAATTTTATCTATTCCTTTAAATCATTTAATATTAATTCTATACCTCATAATCAAAACACTAATGCAGACATTTTAGTGAATGGAGCATCTAGATTCATTCCCCCTAATGATGTTTTTTCTATTGAAATAATTTGTAGGCCTTCTATATTGGATAACATCACAAAATTGAGGGTATTCAATAATGACACTTAAATTATAAATTTTGTTACCTGCTTCAATGTGTTCCAGGACTTGGTGATAGACAACAAAGTACATGAACAGGATCTTCGAGATTGCCAAGACGAATCAAGACTAAAGTTAATTGCATCCTAAAAAATGTGTTGTCACTTGAAAAGTTGTTTAATTTACAAACTAATTTTATAAGGCTTATCAAATTGAGGCCAACAACTCTACCATGATGCACTTTTTGGTGAATCTAGGGACCCACGAACAACCTAAATACATCAATCTAGGAACGTGTTTTTCAGAGGAAGAAAATCACAGGTTCATGCAGTTGTTCAAGAGATATCATGATGTATTTTCTTGGACATATGAATATTTGAAGACATACGAAACTCATATCATTCAACATGTGATTCCTATCAAGGAAGGTGGCAAGCCATTTCAACAAAAGTTAAGGAAAATACACTCGACTCTTAAACCACTCATTCATAAATAACTAAAGAATATTATAGATGCCTAGATCATATTCAAAGTTCATCATTTGACCTGGGTGTCTAATATGGTGCCTGCAAGAAATAAATTGAGAGAAATTAGAATTTGCATAGATTTCCAAAATCTGAATCGAGCCTCTAATAAGGAAACCTATCAATTCCCCCCTATGTAACAAATCTTGCAACTCATCTATGATTCTGAAATGTTTTCTCTTTTAGACAAGTTTTCTGGTTACAATCATGTTCTTGTAGCAGAACCGGATCGGTTAAAGACCACTTTCACAACAAAGTGGCGAACATATGAATATCACATAATTCCCTTCAATCTAATAAACGTTGGTGCTACCTTCCAAAGGGAAATGGACATAGCTTTCAAAGGTCTAATCGATCATAGAATTATGATCTATCTTGAGGATGTCACTATTTATTCAAAACAAAGATATGATGACCCCAAACATCTAAACCAAATATTCGAAAGATGCATAAAATATGATATCTCTTTAAACCCCAAGAAGAGCATCTTTTTTGTTTCAGAGGAAAAATTGTTGGGGCATGTTATTTCAAAGGGTGGGATTTCCATGGACCTAGAATGAACTAAGGATATTATGCAAATCCCACTGCAACACAACAAAAGGTCTATGCATTCATTTTTCAACAAATTCAATTTCGTAAGAAGATTTGTTCCATATTTTTCCAAAATATTTAAACCTCTTAGGCGGATGATCAAGAAATATGTGTAATTCAAGTCAACGTATATTGAAAATGATTCCTTCAAGAATATCAAGGCCACCATAACATCTACACCTGCTTTACAAATTCCATACTTTACTAGGGACTTTTTGTTGTATACTTTTTCCTCTAACCATTCTCTTGCAGCAATGCTCCCTTATAAAGACCAGAAAGGGAATGAGTACCCCATCACATTTATTATCACTGGATTAAAAGGTTTTGAGATGAATTATCCACTGGTATAAAATAAAAATGTTTTTGTATACAAAACCATTAAACAGTGCAGGCCTTATGTATTGAATAACCATACCAAGGTGATCATCCCTCACTCGGAGTTCATATCTCTCTTTGTGCATAGGGAACTGGGCGAGAGACAAGGAAATTGGATGAATACCTTACATGAGTATGACCTTGAATTTAAACCAAAAAATATCATGAGAGGTCAAGGCCTTTGTAAGTTAGCCATTGGATTCACAGATTCTGAAGATCAAGAAGAATATGGATGGCAGGAGGAACCAACCCTATACACTCAACAACTTCGTTATGTTCCATCAGTCAAGAATTCATGTTATAATGATCTCAAGTACTATCTTCATCATGGCACAACTCCTGACCATATAAATTCCAAACAAAAGAGAGCACTAAGGCCGAAATCCACACAATATCAGTTGGTCCATGGTATCTTGTTCAAAAACAATTATGATGGAGTTCTACTCCACTGTCTTGAAAACCAAGATGTTGACAAAGTTCTTAAATATATGCATGACAGACCAGCCGAAGGCCATTTTTCAAGAGACGAAACTACCCACAAAATATTGAGAGCTGGATACTATTGGCTAACATTATTCAAGGATGCTCATTCCTACTCTTGGAGTCATGAATCTTGCCAAAAGTTCACCGGGAGAGAGAACAAGGAAACTTTTCCACTTCAACCTATCACAATTGAAGAGCCCTTCGAACAATGGGGGCTAGACATTATTGGTGAGATAAATTCTCACTCATCCAAACAACATAGATATATTCTAACTGCTACTAATTATTTTACACGCTGGACTGAAGAAATACCATTGACCAAATTAAATGACGAAGTGGTAACAAATTTTCTTGAACAACACATCATAACTAGATTTGGAGTGCCTAACTCTCTTGTATTTGATAAAGAAAAATATTTTTCATGGCTTACATTGACTAAGTTTTCTTTATAAAAGGGGATCATGCTAAAATATGCAACCAACGATTACCCTCAGGGAAATGGCCTGGCTAAATCTATAAACAAGAATCGGATCCGCATTCTTAAATGAAATGTAGTTGACAAACAAAGAAATTGGCATAACACACTACCCAATTCCCGTTGGGATGATCATGTCACCCCCAAGGATTTCATAGGGACCTCTCCTTATTTCATTGTCTACGGGAAAGAAGTTATCCATACTTAAAATATTTATCTTCCTTTTGTTGAACTCATGCAATAGTCATGTAGGAGAGAATGTCCCATCATCCAAAGATGCATTGATACCTTGTTGAATATATAAGATAACCGCACCAAAGATAGAACCAAAATAAAAGCTCACCAAGAGCTTGTTAAACATTGGTTTGATAAAAGTTCTACTGGGGAGAAATACTTTCAGGTTGGCAACCTGGTCCTCAAATGGGACAAGCCATGTGAATATAAAGGAAAATATTCAAAGTTTCAACAATTGTAGTTGGGTCCTTTCATAAACAAAGAGAATATTGGCCTAGGAACATATCGCTTACAAAACATTGGAGGGGAGATCGACCTTCTCCCCATTAATGGCCAAGTCCCGAAACACTACATTAGCTATCCTTTGAGGCAAAATTTCCCCTATACATAAATACAGAGTTTGATTTTTATTTCTTCTTAGTTTCTTTACATTTTTCCCATTCCTTGATTTGTTTCATTTTTATTTGATTTTAATTTCATCTATTTTTATATCTCTCTCTTAAAAATTCTCACCTTGGATTTCCCAAGAGCTCGGTGCCCTTGATCTAAACAAATTATGAATGATGATATATTGGTGTCCAAAGCTAGCAAATATGTATTTTGGTTTGTAGACATAACTTCATTTTCATCCATATAACATAGTTGTGCATGACATTAATTCAAACTCAATAGGGGAACATAGTTTAGCATTAGAAAATAACTATACTCTTGAAATACAATAAGGAAAAGAGCCAAGGGTCATGTCCAAGAACATATTTTTGTGTGTTTATTTGAACTAAGGAGAAATAATTTTGGAAAGTCATTTGTAGTATTCCAGAGCATGTTACTCAAGGAGTTAGCTCATCTATAATCAAGTTGGAAAATATAACCTTCGCAGGTGTCATCCCTTGTGCCTGTAAAGGAATATTGGAATCCCCCCATCCACCTCTCTCTGAATATAAGAAAGCCAAATTGTAAAAGGTAAAGGCTTGCGGAAAGGAATTCCAGATCATGTAGGACATGCAAGAATCTTCGTTGGGGATGTTGTTCCTGAGTCTGTACTTAAGGCTCAAAAGTACAGTGTCAAGGCATCCGAAAGTATGAAAGGTCGATAAAGGATTATACTAACCTTCGGTATAGGAAACTTAATGAAGGTTTCTACATTCTCGCTGCCTAGCTTCCCACTGTTCCTGAGTAGTAATATCTTGTTCAATAGTTGCCCATGAACGTTCCAATTCCTCCCGGGTGTTCACAGTTCTAAGGACTGTGTCGAAGAGATTTAAAGCGATATGTATTTGATTAGATAGTCTGGGTTGAATGTTAGGTTGAGTTGCTGCAGGGACAGTCATTGAGGAATAGTACCAGTATGGAAATGATTTTTAAAGAGAGATTTTATTTGTTGTATCGATTCGGATGAAGTAAAGAGAAACTTTTGCATAAAAAAAAAATGAAATAAGAATGCAAATTGAAGGCCCTTTCCCGTAACTGTATTACTTTTGGTAAAAATAACATGAGATGGGAGAAAACATTTATCTGTAGATAACGCGAAATTCTTGTCAGTAGAAAACTCACATATATACAGAAGAAGAAATTGACATGAACATAATTGACATAGTGTAAATAAACATAAAATTCTGTAAATGTGAATTGGTCTTACACCCGCTGATAGCTGGTGCAGAGGAAAGACAAGAAACAATTTCAGAAAAGATGGAATCCTTTCACTATAGTAGTGGTCGTACTAAATTATAGTGATACACATCAATTATGTAGAGCAAAATGAAAAGAAACAAAAAACATAACGAAACAAACTTGTAACACAGTCGTGACAGAATTGGGAATCTTCAAATTTGCTTTGTATTAACTTCCTTCATGCAAAAATCTATCACAATTAGCACCAAAAAGTCCAGCCTTAGCACGTCCGAAATCTAATAAGGAATAGGAATTTAGCCGAACAGGGAAAAACGACCATACCTTCTTTGATGACGCTTTGAGCTCTTTGCTCACTCCGCTGATTACTGTTTGTCGAGCAATATCGTGACAGGCCAGCTTGTTGGGGATGAACAGCGGTAGTGCCAGAGGAGGAACAACAGCTCCGAACACTCTGAAATAGGAGAATTCTTCTTCCACGTACCAGTCCATGATACGGCTCAGATTCGCAGCAATGCTATCCGAGATGCGGGGTGGCGAAAGACCAAAAATGGCGATGTGCAAGGGCACCATCACCCAATTGAAAATCTGATAAATAAACTTATTTGCGTTATTTTCCCACAGCTTATCGTAGTACTCATGTACAGTCTTCTCATGGGTTGGACTCCAAGCCCAATTCATTAAAGGAAAAGGCGTCATGGAGCATATCGCGTCCATGATATACGCAGACATGAAGAATCCAGATGGTCTCCTGGCTGCTTTTTTCTCCCGGTACTCTGTGACTCTGTTGAACAAACTGTCGGAGAGCATCTTTGCCCAATTAAATGAGGATCCTTCTGCTACCCGAAAGATGAGAGGTACCCACTGGATGTAAAAATGCGCAGTATCCTCTCTTCTGAAAAGTCGGCATGTCATCATCGCCACATACATAAACTGTGGCTCCAACGAAGAAATTGAATACACACCCTTATCATTCGCTCTGAATGTCGCGGAACGGGACACCCAATCTTTTATCAAGCCTGGCAAGGTTTTGTCATATTCTTTGCACTCCTTCTTTTTGAAGTTCGCCAGGAATTCTTTTCCATATGTGTATTCAGAAGTTGCTGGGAGCTTATACATAGATTGGATATGCTCTGCCCTAAAAGTCCCGACCATGGCTTGTTGGTCATTTACGATAGTTCTGGAGGGCAGGTCGATGTGATCCAATGCCCATCGGATCATGTCGTAGTATGGGAGCAACCGAGGTCTGGTTGCAACCAGGTGCATTCCCGACTGAACAATTGTCTTGTACTTAGTGTTCAGGTCGTCCTTCACAATATCATTGTTATCATCATCAGAGTCTGAATAGTTTACCAGCTCGGATTGTAGAATGTCAGAAATAAACGACCAGGTGGGTACTGAGCCACCCATCCGAGGCGAAGTATCTGAGACGTTGTCTGGACCCTGTGCTGCAACCTTGACATTTTCTTTCGCTGCTCTCCTCGGGGCCATAGTTGACGCTTGCTTTTTTGCTCTTCTGCAGTAAACCTGTGTATACATGCGGAAATGAATTTCCTCGGAGAAAAGTGAGCTCTATGCACTAAAGAGAAATGTTTTAAAATAGAATGAAACTTTCGTATATATTTGAAAATCCTGTACCTTTGAAATAAGCCTGTCAAATCGCGAATAAAACCAAATTTATTGAATAAATCTGATCTTATTTATTCGTAGATTTACCCTAATTTCTCATTAATGTCATCAATATTGGGTGGCTTGATAGGTACTCGGGTTATGGAGAGCAAGTAAATACCTCGTGAAGTGTGCCAACCTTGAAGCACGGGACATATTTCGTTTAATTTTAAAATAACAAATCTTAACGACTTAAATAACTTCCTCGCCTTTCGCTGCATCGTGAACTTCCTTTTCATATTTTGACCCTTTAACCCGTGAGACTGCGAGTGCCGATTTTCATGTAATCAATGGTAATCGTGATTTGGCGCATCCTTAATTACATAATTAATTTACTTGCCATATCGTGACTCAGGAATTCGAGGACAGACTTTTGGGAAAATGATATGTCGAGTTGTGATATCACGATGTGGCGATAATTAAGGCTCAAATTAAGAGAAGGAAATCTTAGATTAGGCAACTAATTAATCTTGCCATAATCATGTCGCAATTTCGTGAATCGGGGTTTTGGACACTTTAACTTCATGAAAGAAAGTATCGAGTGGCGATGTGCCGAGAACCAACACTAACCATGGTTAGTTTTTTACCTTTAGTTATCGACCAAGGTTCTCACAAAGGTTATCGTGTTCTCGGCTATCGGGGCTGTAAGAACCAAAACTTGGGTTCGAGGAATGCCGAGGCGCGAAATCCCGACGATGTCTAATCAAGGATTAAAGGTTTTACCATAGTCAATGCCTTGGGTGAAAAATTGAAAAACGAGTTCGTAGTTTCACGACTCGGGACTTGTGAATTTAAAAATCGATATGTCCGACTTGCGATATCCCGAAATAAAACAACAGAGCGAACATACTTGCGAAAAATGGGTCTTTTTTTTTAAAGTGAAAAAGCCTCGCTATTCAGGCGACAAGATTTCAAAGTTTTATGATTTCGGAAGGAAAAGAAAAACAACTTTAGATCTCAAGTATCAAATATTTAAAATTGTGCGAGGTGAAAAAACAGGGGCGGGTCCAACATAGGCTCCAACTAGGGATCTCGCTTCCCTGTGAGGTGGGAAGAACAGTAGACCAGGTGCCAAAATTGGGTAAATGGAGTCATAGGCTAAAATCAAGAGAAAAATCCAAGGAAAAAGATAGAAAGGGGGAAAAAACTTTCGTTTGATAACCCAGAAACTTTTTCGAACTCAAATATTTTTTCCAAACACAGCTGAAGTCACCTTCACAATTTTCCCTTTCTCACTTACTAAGTTTGGGGAATGCTCCAAGACAGTCGTAACGATCCTAGGATATTCAACAGGTCTTGCGATTCTCAGCTTGCATCAAAAGAATGATATTATGTAATCTAAAATAGGGAAGTCCCGTCGGAATTGGGGAAATGATCAGGTTTTTAGAAAGCGTTGATTACCAGAGTTGATTGATGTTTATGTATAACAACCTTACAGATCTCTCATACATTGCTTCACTGCCAGCGAGCCTATTTAGTACCCCGGTGAAGTTGTCTGACCCTTTTTCACTGAATTTCTTTTCACCACTTCGGAAAATATTTATGCGTTTAAACGCTAAGACGAGGGCAATCATTTCTGAATTTCCTTTCATCGTCTTAATCGACTAGGTGGGGGCAATCATTTCTGAATTTCCTTTCACCACCTGTCTCAGTATTTTATTCATTTTTAAAACACGAAGATGGGAGCAATCAGTTTATATCAGGGCTGAGATCTGTGTAATATTTTTTATCAGAGGTCTGTCAACTTATTTTGATTACTCGGTATCAACCTTCCTTTGACCTTCACAAGACCTTTAGTTCTTAGGGAGACAGGGGAGAATAATAAAATTTTAAGGAACATTCTGTTCAAGCAAGCTTTGATTTTTCGTACGCTATTGAAGAACCTAGGAAAGTTAGGATCGATATAGGCGTTCCTTAGCTTAGCAGAGGATCAAGTAGTTGTGAAGACCAGCTTTCTTAATAAGATCTGCTTCGGAATCCCTGGGGTCTGAAACGAAAAAATCTTTATCCCTTCCCAAAGACTCGGGAAGATAGCGACTTACTAAAAGTTAGGCCGAAATATAGACAGAGAACAAGGCAGCAATTAAATGGCTTAATATAAAAAAGTTCAGAACAGTCCGGGACTAGTTTTTCGAATACATTTGGGAACAAAATTCATTCAAATTTAATTTGAAGATCATGAAACCAAAAATAAACCTGTTATCTAACTTTTTATATTGAAATTTGAACAATATTACCTTAAATTGCAAAAAACATCTTTTCATGACCTGAGTATTGAGAAAACTCACCTCTGTCTTTTCTTTTCAATTTCTTTGGGGATTATGAATTATCTTATGTATCACCTGTTTTATGTCACCCTATTTCCAACACTGATCTGCACCTTATGTCTTGAGCTAGTTTCACCTGTAGCTGGAATCCTGCAAAAACAAATACGAATTTGGTTTAAAATGCATTGAGAGTTTAGGAAGGAAAACCAAAAATTAAAAGTAAATACTTGAGCAAAAACATAAATATGTACAAAAACTCATAATAAAATTTATTTATTTA
>ML793786.1:174657-185292 GCA_009831015.1 Picea engelmannii
TGTCATCTTGACTTTATTGCTGGGTAACAATGTGTCTTCCAAAGGAGGTTCTTGAGATTGACCCCTTGGCAGAATTTTCTTAGGTTGGTCAGTAGAGGTGGGCTTATTTTTTGATCTCAGATTGTATCTGGGTTGGAAATCAGTCGCTATCATTTCTGTTTCTGGTTGAGATAAGCAAAGGTCAGTATGATCACCCTCTTCTTCTTCATCGGGTGGTTGAGGGATATTTAAAGATTCCTCATATTCTTCCCTGGTCAGAAATGGCTGTGAACATTCATCACCGAAACATGCAACTTCATCTTCTGAATCTCCGAAATCTTGGAGGTCACTTGCTCCTATAAAATTTTCGTTTTTTAGTGGGGCTTGTATTTTTTTATCTTCATTCTTCATTTGCCTCTGTTGATTTTGGGGATTTGGGTTTCTCCTGAAGTCCCTTTTGTTAGAAGAATCAACTTTAGCCTGATCCAACTCCATCCTAGAGATTTTGTTAGACAGATCTTTAATTATTCGGGCCATATCATCCACTCTGTCGTCAGTGTATCTATTTGACCCGGAAGGACCCGCTGGTTCCCTATAGCGTCTATTATCATGGTTGACTGTTTCTACTTTAGCCTTTAACTTACCTGAAGCCATCATATTAGATTCTATTTCGACAGCATCATCTTGCATTCTATTCAGGGTGGCTCCTCTTCTTTCTCGCAAAAGCAATGCAAAATCAGGTTCGAAGGCTCCCGCAAAAGTTACTTTGGCTGAGGGTTCGAAAGGTTTAACAGCGGCTGGAATTTTATTATAAAGTTTGTTAAATCTTAGAATAAATTCCATAATGGTTTCTGAATTCTTTTTCTTTAGGGACCCAAACTCAGTAAGGTAATACAAGTGATATTTTCGCTCTCCCCATTATCTGAGGAAAGCATCTTCCAAGGCGTCATATGTCCGAATAGAAGCTGGAGGAAGACTCCGAAACCAAGTTCGGACCCGTCCTTCGAAGGTCTGGACAAGTAGTCTAGAGTAAACATCCTCGTGCTCAATACCACAGATATCTACGAACTGGTCACAAAAGTTTATATGCTCGGCTGCGGTTAGATCTCCCTCCCCAGTGAACTTAGGAAGATTTTTGATGTAGTTGTCAGGTAAATCATGGAGGGGAACGGGTAAAACCAGTGGAGCGTATCTCACTGCTACTTTTGCAAATACTCCAGGAGGAGAGACATTATGATGTCCTCCACCTCCTCCTCCGATGCCTGCGATTGACTTGGGAGTGGGAAATGAGGGTGTAACACACTCTTTTGAATCAGGTGAAACTGGGAAGTTCTGCCGAAGAAAGGTAGGTGTGTTAAATGACGACGATCTTTCCAAAGGGCCTTTACCCTTGTTTATAGATTGGAAAGTCTGATGTGGCTCACTCCTAAATTCTAAGTAGTTTGCTTCTGGATCTTTGGTATCAGACAGAGGGCTACCGGAAGAAGGAGGTTCTGAAGCGGATTTAGTCTTTAGAAGTGAATTTTTGGGTTTATTAACTGAAGCAGATGTCTCAAACGAGCCTCTCACTCTTAAGATCTTTTCAGGATTATTAACAGGCGTAATCATCTTGCCATCCGGGTTCTGTCTGGTATGCCTTCTACCAGACGCCAGTTTGTGTTTTAGTGCAGTCGCCAAGTGAAATATTTAAACAAACCTTAAAACGGTGTGCACTCTATGTTCACTATCAAAGAGTAACACTATCAATGAAATAGTTTGTCGTTTTCCCAGGGAAAAGATTTCGTAACTTTGCTCCCCGGCAACGGCGCCAGAAAGATGTTGTTCCTAAGTCTGTACTTAAGGCTCAAAAGTACAGTGTCAAGGCATCCGAAAGTATGAAAGGTCGATAAAGGATTATACTAACCTTCGGTATAGGAAACTTAATGAAGGTTTCTACGTTCTCGCTGCCTAGCTTCCCACTGTTCCTGAGTAGTAATATCTTGTTCAATAGCTGCCCATGAACGTTCCAATTCCTCCCGGGTGTTCGCAGTTCTAAGGACTGTGTCGAAGAGATTTAAAGCGATATGTATTTGATTAGATAGTCCGTGTTGAATGTTAGGTTGAGTTGCTGCAGGGACAGTCATTGAGGAATAGTACCAGTATGGAAATGATTTTTAAAGAGAGATTTTATTTGCTGTTTTGATTCGGACGAAGTAAAGAGAAACTTTTGCATGAAAAAAAAAATGAAATAAGAATGCAAATTGAAGGCCCTTTCCCGTAACTGTATTACTTTTGGTAAAAATAACGTGAGATGGGAGAAAACATTTATCTGTAGATAACGCGAAATTCCTGTCAGTAGAAAACTCACGTATATACAGAAGAAGAAATTGACATGAACATAATTGACATAGTGTAAATAAACATAAAATTTTGTAAATGTGAATTGGTCTTACACCCACTGATAGCTGGTGCAGAGGAAAGACAAGAAACAATTTCAGAAAAGATGGAATCCTTTCACTATAGTAGTGGTCGTACTAAATTATAGTGATACACATCAATTATGTAGAGCAAAATGAAAAGAAACAAAAAACATAACGAAACAAACTTGTAACACAGTCGTGACAGAATTGGGAATCTTCAAATTTGCTTTGTATTAACTTCCTTCATGCAAAACTCTATCACAATTAGCACCAAAAAGTTCAGCCTTAGCATGTCCGAAATCTGATAAGGAATAGGAATTTAGCCGAACAGGGAAAAACGACCATACCTTCTTTGATGACGCTTTGAGCTCTTTGCTCACTCCGCCAATTACTGTTTGTCGAGCAATCTCGCGACAGGCCAGCTTGTCGGGGATGAACAACGGTAGTGCCAGAGGAGGAACATCAGCTTCGAACACTCTGAAATAGGAGAATTCTTCTTCCACGTACCAGTCCGTGATACGGCTCAGATTCGCAACAATGCTATCCGAGATGTGGGGTGGTGAAAGACCAAAAATGGCGATGTGTAGGGGCACCATCACCCAATTGAAAATATCATAAATAAACTTATTTGCGTTATTTTCCCACAGCTTATCGTGGTACTCATGTACAGTCTTCTCATGGGTTGGACTCCAAGCCCAATTCATTAAAGGAAAAGGCGTCATGGAGCATATCGCGTCCATGATATATGCAGACATGAAGAATCCAGATGGTCTCCCGGCTGCTTTTTTCTCCCGATACTCTGTGACTCTGTTGAACAAACTGTCGAAGAGCATCTTCGCCCAATTAAATGAGGAGCCTTCTGCTACCCGAAAGATGAGAGGTACCCACTGGATGTAAAAATGCGCAGTATCCTCTCTTCCGAAAAGTCGGCATGTCATCATCGCCACATACATAAACTATGGCTCCAACGAAGAAATTGAATACACACCCTTGTCATTCGCTCTGAATGTCGCGGAACGCGACACCAAACCCTTTATCAAGCCTGGCATGGTTTTGTCATATTCTTCGCACTCCTTCTTTTTGAAGTCCGCCAGGAATTCTTTGCCATATGTGTATTTAGAAGTTGCTGGGAGCTTATACATAGATTGGATATGCTCCGGCCTAAAAGTCCCGACCATGGCCTGTCGGTCATTTACGATAGCTCTGGAGGGCAAGTCGATGTGATCCAATGCCCATCGGATCATGTCGTAGTATGGGAGCAACCAAGGTCTGGTTGCAACTAGGTGCATTCCCGACTGAACAATTGTCTTGTACTTAGTGTTCAAGTCGTCCTTCACAATATCATTGTTATCGTCATCAGAGTCTGAATAGTTTACTAGCTCGGATTGTAGAATGTCAGAAATAAACGACCAGGTGGGTACTGATCCACCCGTCTGAGGCGAAGTATCTGAGACGTTGTCTGGACCCTGTGCTGCAACCTCGACATTTGCTTTCGCTACTCTCCTCGGGGCCATAGTTGACACTTGCTTTTTTGCTCTTCTGTAGTAAACCTGTGTATACATGCGGAAATGAGTTTCCTCGGAGAAAAGTGAGCTCTATGCGCTAAACAGAAATGTTTTAAAATAGAACGAAACTTTCGTATATATTTGAAAATCATGTACCTTTGAAATAAGCCTGTCAAATCGCGAATAAAACCAAATTTATTGAATAAATCCGATCTTATTTATCATAGATTTACCCTAATTTCTCATTAATGTCATCAATATTGGGTGGCTTGACAGGTACTCGGGTTATGGAGAGCAAGTAAATACCTCGTGAAGTGTGCCAACCTTGAAGCATGGGACGTATTTCGTTTAATTTTAAAATTACAAATCTTAACGACTTAAATAGCTTCCTCGCCTTTCACTGCATCGTGAACTTCCTTTTCGTATTTTGACCCTTTAACTCGCGAGACTGTGAGTGCCGATTTTAATGTAATCAATGGTAATCGTGATTTGGCGCATCCTTAATTACATAATTAATTTACTCGCCATATCGTGACTCGGGAATTCGAGGACAGACTTTTGGGAAAATGATATGTCGAGTTGCGATATCGTGATGTGGCGATAATTAAGGCTCGAATTAAGAGAAGGAAATCTTAGATTAGGCAACTAATTAATCTTTCCATAATCATGTCGCAATTTCGTGAATCGGGGTTTTGGACACTTTAACTTCATGAAAGAAAGTATCGAGTGGCGATGTGCCGAGAACCAACACTAACCATGGTTAGTTTTTTACCTTTAGTTATCGACCAAGGTTCTCACAAAGGTTCTCACAAAGGTTATCGTGTTCTCAGTTATCGGGGCTGTAAGAACCAAAACTTGGGTTCAACGAATGTCGAGGCGCGAAATCCCAACGATGTCTAATCAAGGGTTAAAGGTTTTACCATAGTCAATGCCTTGGGTGAAAAATTGAAAAACGAGTTCGCAGTTTCGCGACTCGGGACTTGTGAATTTAAAAATCGATATGTCCGACTTGCGATATCCCGAAATAAAACAACAGAGCGAACATACTTGCGAAAAATGGGTCTTTTTTTTGAAAGTGAAAAAGCCTTGCTATTCAGGCGACAAGATTTCAAAGTTTTATGATTTCGGAAGGAAAAGAAAAACAACTTTAGATCTCAAGTATCAAATATTTAAAATTGTGCGAGGTGAAAAAATAGGGGCGGCTCCAACAGGGGATATGGATGCTCACTAGCAACTGAGCAAGGCTTGTGACACCCGAGTAACTCCGTCAGGGCTATAGACACTCACTGACAATGGAATGACGCCAGAGAAATGTGAAATCAACTTGTACCTAATGCATCTTTTTCCTGTTTAATTTCTCATGCCTTCCCAAAGCTAATTCAGGTTGAAAAGGTTGTATTTTCTAAATCAATTTATTTGGGGCATGAATTTGAAATCTCCTTTGTATCAAACAAACTCTGCCTCATCAAAACCTTTATTTTTAAATTCTATGGGACCTACTCTTTCTCTCAAGGGTCATGCACCGCATGTGATTCCATTATCAAAAGTTTGTGTTTAGATACCACTCTTCATAGATTCATGACTTCATCCAGTGTGTCACCATTTGTTGCACCTGACACAAAAACCTCCCTTTTTATTGTATTTTTTTCTTGAAACCCTCACCTCCCCCTCTCCAAGAAAAATAGGACCCCTCCTTTTTCTACATGAGATTTTATTAACTTGAAAATTTCTTCAACTTATGGTCTTTAATTTTTCTTATACCTCTCTCATTGGGTTCCTCGATCTTCCAATTCTGGTTTGGTTTATCTTTGTTCGATCCCAACTCTTAGATAAATTTCAAGGATCATTCTTTTATGTTGGAAAAGTTCTTCTCAAGTCTCCCGAAACAAATTAGAGAAGTTCCCATTTACACCTCTAGTACATATCGAAGGAATTCCTATGAACCCCATCGATTGGACCAGAGAAGTTATCATAAACTCCTTCGATGTACGACTTCCTTTATCGACACCCTTTGTAGAAACCCCTCTAATGCCTAAGTGTTCGACCTATGGACTTATCATTATTTACTACTCTATACACTGAAGGACTTCCCATCATGTCCTTATGTACACTCATTTTTCCACCGACCAAGTTTATGCTAATGACCCCAGTACTACCATAGCTCTTTGTATTAATGCCTCTGAAAGAAAAACGATGAAACTAACGAACTTTATATTAACACTTCTGGTTCACACCGAAATACTTCCCATCGACTCCTCCATTATTCTCGAAGCACTTCCAATTAACTCCTACAGTCCCCACCAGAGGACTTCTCGTCAATTGCTTCAGTGTATACCGAAATACTTTCTACTTGAAACCAATATGGTCGCACTAATTACGCACATATGTTATAAAAGGGTGCTTCCTCTAACTATTCAATCACTTTTTTTTCGAGCACAAGAGATTTAACATATGAATTGTCGAGTTCCCAACCATTCAATCTTCTCATTTGTGAAGGTATCCATTGTACATGTGGCTATATTATCCAAGTATGCCCTAACATCTCCCTCAAAAATTTCATTTTATTTTATATATTATTTGGAGATTAGAGTTAGGGCTCACTCCCAACTACCAAGACCACCATTTATTCCAGTCTTCACCTCAACTTCACCTTTTTTGATTGGTAGACCTTGCCCCATTCTTTTACCTACTTCAAACCCTTAAGAACATAAACATCTCTACCACTATCCATAACCCTTTTCCCCAAAATATTTCCCTGCACGTGCAACCATTTCATGTCCCGTAATCGATAAAAAGAAAACCCTTATCTCCCACTTCCATTTCTCCCTAAGTTTACAGTCTCATAACAATATGAAAGAAAGGCTCCCTTCGCATCTAGCTCTTTGTCCATCATTCAACACCTTTAACAATGTTCTTCCCGGAGGTTGGTTTAGGGTGCAAATGGTTTCTCATTCCTAGTCCATAAATGACTTCTCTTAACCAATGTCATCAGCGAGCCCTTAGGTCATCAGAGTTATACGCCAATCATAGCGAGAATCAATCCCTAGTCCTCACATTATTAGGTTGAACAATACCCCTGTCACTCAATCCCTAATCCCCTTACTAAAAAAAAACAGTTTTGGGACTTAGCCAAATTTCAATGCGTATTTTATATTTCAGATAAGTTAGTGAGATCGACTCTGGTATCACTAAATAAATTTTTGTTATCACATCCGGTCTCCATCGAAGGACTTATCATAATCATCATTGCTGGTAAATAGAACACTTCACACAATTAGCATTGGTAGCAACCGGAGGACTTGGTAAGATTATTGTTATGTTCCAAATGCTTAAATTAGCATAACATAATAGAATTACACACCATGTACAACAATATGAGCATGGAGCACAACTCCAAGATACATAAGTTACACAATAACTCTTTAAAGAATATGACAACCTCCTCCAAATAACCAAATACATTCATACATCACAATTCACATGTCTCCAATAATGAATGGATGATATCTATATATACCTATTCACACCCTACACATAAGGCCCCTTTACTATTAGGTTGACCCTATTACATATATATTTACACATTACATGTACATTTAGCCCCATATATTCCCCCGTTGGGGTTATATCATACACATTAAACCTTATATAAGCCCCCATTGGGTCATAACATAGTACCCTCCATGCCCTCAGGGGGCAGCTCAATTGGCAAGTGCTGTGAAAATGAAGTTCCATGAGGTTTCGAGTTCAACTCCCCCCAACTTACCTTGTGTGCCGCGTAAGGGGCATTGTGGGCACACCTGGAGGTTATAGTGGTAGTGGTTGGATAACACGGCCATGTGTAACGCAAGCACGTTCCCAACTAGTTGTTGATTCCTCCAGACATAAAAAAATAAAAAATAAATAAATAAATAAATAAAAATAAATAAAAAAACATAGTACCCTCCATAAAAAATATTTGTCCTCAAAGCTTTGCAATTAAAGGATTCATATGTGATGAAACCAAGTAATATATTTTTCTTATGTTCCCCTTCATTCCATTCATGATGATATATCTATACAAAATAAATTATTTTTGGTTTTAATCCTTGGTGTCCATTTGTTGCATAATTTACTTCCTTTGATTCCATGTATTTTTGTTGTAACTTCTCCAATTTGTAGTGGTTGTTGGTCTCTGATAATAGTTCATTGAAGAGTGGTTTTTTTTTCCCTTGTTCCATGAATATTGATAAGTATTCCATTGTCTTCCTTTATAATGGTGATATCAACCTTCTTGTCTTGAAATGTTTCTTGGTAATGAGTGTGTCGATATGGTTCCACTTTTGACAGTTTTTCTTTACTCTGTGTGTGCATTTCATATATTTTTTTTCAGAGAGAATGTAATACTCTATCCTCTTTTCTTGGTATTTGATTACTCTAGTCTTGGAGATAATACCATCATATTTGGCATGTACCTCCTCTAGATGAAGTTAAAATTCTTCAATTATGTTCTGGTGACCTTCTTGAATCTTGTCTCTTTCTCCTTTTGAAGCTGCAATGTGACCCATCCATCAAATTTTGACATCCTTCTTCAATTCTTGATTGCATTTCTAATTTTACCTCATCAATATTTAGGGATTCTTCAACCTTATTGCAAATTCCTCCTTCAAGTCTTTTCATATATTCTTCATCCAAAATCCTCATTTCTTCTTGATTTTCATAATTCTTCTTTTCTTATTTCAATCTTTTAACCTCATCCATAAGTTTTTTATTATGGTTTCATAATCTACATATCTCTTCATCTTCCTTTTCCAAATCTTCCCTTGACTCATCATTTTCGAACTTTTCTTGGCTAATATTTTCTTGCTTTAATTTTTGAACTTCCTTAATGAGTGTTTCATTAAGGTCTCGTATCTTAGACAACTCATCACCCTTCTTCTTGATATACTCTTTTGCTTCTTTTAACTCCACTTGAATTTTATACATTTCCTCCATTTTTGTATCCTTAATCCATTTATCTAAGAAGAGTTTTTTAAATTATTTCAATGTGATGTTCCATCTAATATCCTTATCAATACTCAACAACCAATTTCGAGCTTCACCAAAAAGACAAAAACTTACTCTTGAAGGATTCATATCATATTTCTTTAAAAACCTCAACCAATCCACATCATTGTTTTTGCCTTTATCTTTATCTCTTGTAAATCTAGATATTGTCATTGATTCTTAATTGAGGTCTAACCCAAACCTTAACTTACAACCTTAATATATTAGGAATAATTCTCTCAAATATTTATAATCCCTATTCCAATATAATATTCTATGGCTTCTCTTTCCAATGGCTTTTGAATCAGCTCAATCAGACATCCCAATCAAAAGTTATGATAGTTTTAAGTAAACATATCTTTGAAACCCCAATTTGGAGTTTGTTCTTCTGGCCGACCTTCCTTCTAATGTATTTCTAAAATTTCGCTCCTTCTGAGTCTGAAATTTCTTTCGGTGGTACACTGAGATTTTTTCTCTACAAATCCAAAGGTCTGACCAAAATTGGATGTGCCAAATGAAATTTATGGTAACTTTCCCAAACCTTGCTGAATTTTGACCTATTCTAGAGAGAAAACTTATACAGAATGCAACGCATCCAATATTGGATAATTGATTCTGAAATTTTTTTCAAAAATACTACGAACTTTCCTCTTTCCAATGCAATTGGTCTCAGTAAATTTGGATACTCTATGAAGAATATATGATGGTTTTTCCTAGAACACCTGTTTGAGACTAGTTTTTTTTTTGTTTGTTAATTTGTCCAGACCTTCTTGGCAGCAGGATTAACCTTTGGCTTGAGAAACCGCGACTCAGGGGCATCTAAGCCATCAAAGTCACCCAAGGATCACACTCAGCCTGAGCCACACCAACCCTTAACATGGTTGGATTTTTTGTCCCCGTAGGTTTCGAACCGGTGACTTTTCAACACAGAGTGGCTTAACAACACACTCTGTCACCGACTGTCCTACACCTCGAGGACTTTTAATTTGAAGGACAAGGGGGTGGGCTTTGATTCACTTGTGTGTGCACGAGTCACGATATTATTTAATATAATATCTCTGGGTGCAACCACACGTTCAACCACTACCTCAAGGTGCCCCCATGGCTCCAGGTTAGGCCCTCATGGGAATTGAACCTTGCCCAATGGTGAAAAACTCATCGCTTTCCACCATTGGATCCAACCCCTTTAGGCTTAAAAGTTTGAAGGACGTGGGGGTGGGCTTTGATCCACTTATGTGTGCAAGGGTCACGATACCATTTAATATAGTATCTATGGGTGCAACCACACGTTCGACCACTACCTCAAGGTGCCCCCATGGCTCCAGGTAAAGCCCTCATGAGAACTGAACCTTTTCCAATGGTGAAAAAATCCTCACTTTCCACCATTGGATCCAACCCCTTTGGGCACCTGTTTGAGACTAGTTACATGACTAGTCAAAAACCATATATTCCACAGTGTATCTCCAAAAGTACAATGGCCCAGAAGTTGAAACTCGTACCACATGCACCTTGATATGTCTTCTAAATATACTCCAAGTTTCACTTTCTGAAATGGCCCCTAAAAAACATTATAGCGAAAATTCTAAGATGACTTGCTTGAGGAAGCAAAATCCTAAGATCGTTGTTCTAATACCAAATGTTTAAATTATCAAAATAGAACATAAGTACACACCATGTACATAATGTGAGTGTGGAACACAACTCCAAGAGAGGTAAGTTACACAATA
>ML793786.1:186396-202975 GCA_009831015.1 Picea engelmannii
CCTTAAAAATCTTAATACTAAAATGAGACAAATCAAAAAGGAGTAACGTGTTATGCTAATATAATAAACCATAAAAGAGTGTTGTGTTGTATAATAATTTATTTTTTCTTTTAGCATATATTTGATTTTAGAGTTATATATATGATAAGAAAAAGTTGTAAAGTAGTTAGTTGCTATCTTTATGTTTTAAGTTAAGCAATTTATTATACTTCGACTTTTAAGATTTATTGGTTTTTTTAATACAAATCAAAACACTTGCTTATATCTCAAATTTTGATGGCAATATTGAATCTCCCTATTGATTTCATGCTTATGTTGACATATGAGGTAATAATAAAAACATAGGCTATGTACTATTATGTTGTTATTTTCAAGATTGAAAATTCTTGCATTTTTATTTTTTTAGATTGTAATAAGAAGAGCATTGCTTGTAAGTTGGGATACACGAGAACTATATTGTTTCTAAATGGTCTAAATTTTGTGTTCATAACTTTTAATTTTAAAAAGTGACCGTATTTTGACATCTAAAACAATAAATGAGGTCTATTAAATGAAATTAACTTAAAGTATTTACAATTTTTTTTGGATAATCAATAAAGTAAAACCATTTTCCACAAGGTAGATGTTGAAACTAAGTAAGACTTATTAATTATGTAACAAGATTGAGTTCAATTTATAGAGAAAGGGACATGTTTCAAATGACTTGGGTATCATATTGATACCATAAATTTGAGTTCCATTCATTTAACTAAATATGTGTATTTTTTTTTTTATGGATAATCAATAAAATAAAACCACTTTCCACAAGGTAGATGTTGAAACTAAGTAAGACTTATTGATTATGTAATAAGATTGAGTTCAATTTATAGAGAGAGGGGCATGTTTCAAATGACTAGGGTTTCATATTGATACCATAAATTTGAGCTCCATTCATTCAACTAAATATGTGTATTTTCTTGAAATTAAATTCAAATAAATACAAAAGGGAGACCAAAGTCATGATTTAAAGCTTTTATATGGTTGTTGTTATCGCCATAACAATCATGCTTGAAATTTGAATGATTAAATTTAGCAGAAGATTGACGTGATGTAGAGACAAAGCTTAATTTGACGATCCGAGATATATCTGGCAGTATGTGGGCAAATATAGCAGAGGCGCGGGAGTTTGGAATCGACAGACTGTCGATTGTAAAGCGACCCAGATCAACGGTTGAAACCCATATTAGGCGGTGAACTTGCACGAGACTTAACTATGCGAAGGTGGACTGGGGAAAACCATTGTGGTTTTTAAAGTGGACGTGCGGTGCCTCTAGAGATACATCGGGGTGAAAGGCAGTCTACCTAAAACCTTTGTTGCAAAAGCCTCGATGTCACATGTTCCAATACGTCAAATCAAACACTCGTGGAGCGGGTGGCGGCTAGTCAAAATCACCCTGCTTCACTCATTCAATACTTTGCAACCATATGATGTCAGGGGAACGCCGCCAAATAACGAATGTGAAAGCCAATCATTCGAAATGGATTGGCCAAGCATGGAAAAACAATGTACTTGCCATTAATCATGTCAGTAATTTGTGATTGGAGCTCTAGAACTACCAAGTCTCAAGTATGGAGGTATCATCTCATCCATAAGTGAAGTAATCTCCAGTTTGATTGGTTCTTTAATTTTCGAAAGAACATATTGGTGCCCATAAAATTGGGAATACATGGACAAAGCCAATCAAGCCATATCCAGTCAAGCAGGTCATTCGAGTAACATGGTGATTTTATCTACGAGTAAGAAGGAAAGGTCAATTGCACATATATTGGTGACTAAATTTCATACGGAACCTGTTGTAGACCCAGGATCAGAAGTCGGGCTAAATATCATCATGAGGGACCTAATCATCAATAGGAAAACTGTGAAAAAGAAACGGAGCAAACGACAAAAGATAGAAACCATAGTCGAAACGGTTGAAAGCCTTGGGGAGAATCAACCGGTTTGGTTGGACACTCTAAAGGAGGAGATCACCAAGATGAAATGAATTCTCAGGTGGGAATAAGTACATCTCAGCAAATTTTGGATAGATGGCGTTCGAAGAAAGGGGACCCAGATATGACAGACATGTTCCTAACGACCCCTTTAAAATAGGATAATTGTTATTCCTTTTTGTAACTTATCTCTATTTTTAGAATTATGGGGAAGTCTGAACGTTTTGAATTTTACGAGAAATTTCTCTATATATATATTATCTCTGGAATATAGAAAGCTATGGAGAAAAGGGGAGCCTTCCCTCTTTGCAATGAGATTTTGTGAACTGTGGGGCTTGAATGAATATATAACTATAGAAGTAGATTTTGGATTGTTTATGAAATGATTATAACTGGCGATGATAAGAGTCTTGTGTTCTTTCATAGCGTGTGTTTCCTATAATCTTTTATTTCATTTACACTTCTGTCTGTCTAAATTGGAGAAACAAAAGCCCAAAATTCATCGTTTGATGCTCTCGGTTTAAGCAATTTAGACCATGTGTGTTTCTTCCTAGCTTGTCCAAAATTCATTTTTGAAATGATCTAATGAAGTTATATGTTTCTTTTTCCTCTGATGCCACACAAATTTCAAATATAAACTCAATCTCTTTGCCTCATTTAGCCTTTTCCTCTTGATAGTTTTCATGATTTGTCGATGCATTGTTCATTTCTGACTCCATAGCCCAAATGTTATCTTCATTTCTTCAGCAATTTTATGAAACCCCCCAAAACAAACCAAATCTAGTCACCAATTGCCATAGATATATCAAGTGACACGAGAGAGCCCCCTCTGAGTTGAGCAGGCTAGTGCCTCAGCTCTAAAGCAGGTTGAAATAGTTACCCCTGTCGTTTGTTTTGACAACCAAATAGATTTACAGAGTGCTAACAGTTGTAACAATAGAATCAATCAATCTTATGAAAAAGTTATGAATTTTAATTATAAATATCTAATAGTAAAGAGATTTATGGATATTAATAAAAAGATAAGATAGAGAACTAAAGATTAAAAAAAATAAGATAAATATGCATATTTTGATTAAGATAAAGATTAGAAGTAATTCAAATATTAGTGAACATATGAAATATTAGTGAACATATGAAACCGTTTTGGAATATTATAGTAGATTTATCTTCATAATCAACATGGAATTGGATGAAAATAAAGTGATAAAAACTATTTAATATATAACAAAATAGTTTATATGTAAACACATAGTATCATAGTGGTAAAACGCTATTCTAGGTATGATATATTTTTATAGAAAATAGAGAAGGAAATATGGAATTTTTTTTTTATATTATCTTTTACAATTTAAATTTAGATATACATGTAAAAGAAAACCTTAAAAACAATTATTTTTAAATAAAAATGTGCATAAAGATATTGTTTTTTTAAAAGAGTAGGCAATTGAATATAATTTTGGCTAATCAATTTATGGAAGTTAATTGAAATAAAAATGGCTAATAAATAAATAAATTTATGCAATATGAATACATGAAAAATACATATTATATATATATATATATATAAATAAGAAATTAATATAAGAAAATATTATACCAAATAAAAAAAATACTTCAATTGAGTGATTCAATCTAAAAAATATTATCAATATTAATAGGAGATCTTATTTCAGAAAAGCAAATGGAAAGAAAATTAAAAAATTATCCATTATATATGAAATGGAAAAATATATAGTTCAAGCACCACGATGACTATTCTTATGGAGTAGTTATGTTTTTTAATAGAAGATTGCCCGACAATGGTGGTGTATAGCCATGGTCATTGTTGGTACATTGTGGAATGATGGAAGGTAGCATTGGTCCTCTAGGTTTCATTTCTTTCCATGTATAATTTGGGCTATTCATGACCTACTCCTTCACATGTAGTTTGGCATCTCAGTGGTAGCATGATTTAGAATGAGCATGAATATTCATAGTATCACACAATAAACCTTTTTCCTATCCATCAATAATCAAATCTCTTTTCATTGATTGCCAAACATAACTTCCCAGGCTCAATACACAAGAGGATAGTTTAGGCCCTTTGATATATATAAGTAGTCTTAACATCCATATCGTCGAGGAGGCCAAAAATATATGGTTGGTATTGAGTGTTGCAGAACCAAGTTAGAGAGGAAGAAATATTAAAGGTGAAGGAACAAAAATAACAAAATGAATTCACTTGGTCAGTGTTCCTCATAAGTACAATGGATGTATGCAACAAAAACATAGGTTATTTAAGTAAACCTACAATTATATCTCTTTTGCTTTGTGTTTCTTGTAAACGTGTACATGGACACTCAGTCCATTCCCTCTAGACACATAAGTAGAAAAATTATGTGTGAGAAAATATGTGATTGGGGAGCTCGATTCTTGTGGCATCATGACCATGAAAATTGTGCATGTGTTACATTTGGTTGAAGGTGATTCTTTAGGTGAAGGTGGCTAGCCGAGTCATGATCTCTATGTGGGTGAGAATTTTCTCTCCCATCCATACATTGAATCAACTAAGAATGAACATCAAGGTGAACATGTTATTGGAATGAAGAGCCTACCTGTAAGAAACAAAATGCTTCTTCAAGTTCAACTCGTTCTACATGAACTAGCTATATTATTGCTACTCACTTGCTACACTCCTACTCATGGCTAGTTAAATATTATTCATGGCTCATCACTATAGACTAATTATCTCTATAGAGATAGCCACTCGATAGAGACAATAACTTGATAGAGTATCAATAGATAAGGAAATTCATGCGATTTCAATGTATGGTTCCAGTAATTCCACTGCTTGTTGGTTTGTAACAGGACAGGTGGATATAAGAAACAAATATATATGCATGCATTTACAATAGCAAAGGATGGGATACGATATGGGTTTCTCACATCCAAGTACACTCTCTGAAAGGAAATGATTTGGCTTCAGTCGAGTACCCAAGCATGCAAGCAAGCATGGAAGGGACTTGTGGTATGACCTTGCCTGAGCTAATTGGTGGTTTGGTCCAAGAGATGGAAGGGGATTTGATTAGAAGGGAGAGTGGGAGGGTATAGTGTCCCTAAGAAGCTCCCTTTTTTCATGAAAAAATGGTGGGAGGCGTAGAGGATTTTATTAACAATATACTCATTATTGCCTTGGATGAAAAGGCCTACAACCATGTCTCCAATATACATTTTCATATTCCTACATTTATCTCTTCAATCTTATTCATTTGCCTTCCTTATATACATTTTAACTCCCACATCCAAAGGTAAATTCATTAACATTAAATTCTCTCCTTCTATCTATTTTTTTGGGGAGAGTGGCCATGTTGAGTGTATTAATATTCCTTCTCAACCTTAACACTGCTCCCCTTGAGTAGTTTATCCTTGTCTAGGTCAGTTCCCAAAGTACCCTTCTAGATTTCCAATACCCTTTGACTCAAAAGCTAGTCTCAGTAAGGCATAGGCAAAGCCTATGAGTGAAGAGGCTATGTAGGAAAATCACATCAAGTAGGTCATTAAATGTTGGGCAAAGAAGTGTATGTACTATGAACTTTCCCATTCACTGTGGAAAAATTCCACGACCACAAAGTCATCAATAATGAAAACACCTAGGTAAAAAGAATGGGAAGAGAGGGTGCATTTTCACACATTTTATCATAATAAATATCTTGGTTTAGATGTGAGAACAATGGGAACCTGTGTCCATGCATTCATTTCTTATGACATTCTTTTTCTTCAAATGTGTGAATTCCAAAAGTTCTCCACTTCCTTTTTTGTTCTTTCGAGCAAATCTTTGCCTAGCTATGTCCATCTATGATACCCACCATATAACTCAATGCATTGTGAAAAAATAATATTTGAGAAAAAACAATGGAAATGGAATAAATTTTGAAGTGTACCTTTCTAAGCTAGATCCTAAGAAATTTTGGAGGCAAATTCTAATTAGCAAAAATAAAGAAAATAATATGATTCACTTTAGGGACTTGAATTCCTACCTTAAAAATATTTATGAATCCCCTAATGTTGTGGACAACATTCCAAACGTTTCTACACAGGATGAAGCCTTTTCTATAGAAGACTTAAGTGGCTTGCAAAAGGTAAAGCTAAGGACATCGAAGGCTACCTAGATGAAATATTAAAAATTGGAGGTCATGTCCTCATCCCTCACATACACAAGATCTTCAATTTAGCAATTAAGCATGGTTTCCCTAACCCTTGGATGCAAATCCTCAGTGTACCTATTTTTAAAAGTGGGTATAAAAACAACCCCTCTAATTATAGAACCATTATGATTACTCCCATTTTATCCAAGCTATATGGATTTTTTTTGGAAAAGAAGATTAGCATATGGATAGAAAGCCATGGAAAAATAGTTAAAGTCCAGGCTACATTCAATACCTATCATTATACAGTGAACCACCTTGTTACGCTTAGGATCATTGCGAAGGAGTGTCACAAAAATAAAACCATTACATTTTGTTGTTTCATTGACTTTAGAAAATATTTTGACACAGTGCCCAAAATGAACCTTTAGAATAGGTTAGAAGAGATACAAGTTCCTTTCAATTTGAGAGTTCCTACAATAAGGTTGTATGAGAATGTTATTGCAAATTTTAGGAACACTGAAGGTTGGTTGGAACAAATTAATTGTAATATAAGAGTCAAGCAATGTCGTCCCCTATCCCTACCCCTTTTTTTTTTGTAAATAAAAAGTAGAACTTTATATTAATGACATATGGATGTTGTACAATGACAAGTATGAGCCACTTGTTCCGCCACAAATGGGAAACCAGAAAAGGTGGCTCCTTGATGTTCAGAGATTAACGCATCACCATGAGTGCTAGCACCGTTGAAGAAAAAATGTTTACACAAAAAATTGCAGCCTATCTGCATAAACAAAAAAAAAATGAACCAGATTTTGCAACCTATCGCTAGGACCAGCTATAGACAGAGTTGCTATTAACAACATTACATAGATAGTATAATAAAAAACTGCATGTTCGTCTATCATGTTGCTATGGTAAGATAGACCATTAATCCTGCAACTGGAATAGACAAAAAAACAAAACCTAGAGACTTCAATCTGTAGCTGAGCCTGGTTGTCCATGAATTGTGTAGACCGAGGTGAACTGATGGCCGCATGTAGGGCATCTGGCACGCACAGGATCATCCATGAATGCGTCGAACAAGATGTCCATCCTTTGGCCAAGGATGCTCTGGGAATGCATCTGGTCATCATGTTTCTTCCTAATTTCAAAGAGGAGTTGAAGGTGCTCCTCCATGAGGCGAATGGCGAAATGTTGAGGCTGCTCCTCCTCCTCTTCCTTTCCATCTACCTCTGTGGTGATTTCATTGGTTGTCGCTGCATTGTCCTCCAATTTTTAGCTTGAGGGTATTTCCTCCTCCATCATACAGCTTATGTCGTTGTAGTGGGGGTCACCTCAATTGACAATTGGGGGGGGCGCAGGAGATTGGTGGCCAAAGGAGGGTGCGTGCCCGAAGGTGGTGCCTCCTATTTTACCGAACTCAGGTCATGGTGAAGAGGAGGGATGGATGGTGGGAAGTTATCACTAGAGGAGGACGCTTCTGCTTTTACCAAGCTGACTCCATGGTATTGGAGAGGAGCCTCCTGCGTTCTTTGGATAGTGTGTCAAGGGATCGCAAAATGAGCAATGAGAGCCCGTTGGGAGGGGGTGAGCCTATTGCGACAGGAGAAGGTGTTGTAATAACAAGCACCCCTCTTGGATTTTCCTCTCTCCCTGGGCATGCTGGGGGAAGTATGGAGGTGAAGGGTTACATGAATGGAGGCTGAGAGAAGGTGTTGAGGGGAGTGGGAGGAGACAGAGGTCCTGAGAGGGAGCTTGTGGTGACTAAGTGCGAAAGGTGAATAGAGGGTGTCAAAGCCAGGGAGGATGTCATTGGTGCAAAAAAAAGTGTTATAGAGAGCGAAAATTCTGGAATTATTGGGAGAGTTCAAGAGTTGGGCAGGAGGAGTGCAACAGGTCAGATGAGGAATGGAATAAAACACCAGGGAGAGAGCCTGTTTACACCTCTTGATGCCATTGGATCCTTAGTTGACATCTATGACCTCCATTGAATCCAAGTTGACAACGGCCAACTCGATCCTAGTACGCCTGGTCTAGCTTGCTCACCCATCCATTAACCTGGCTAGTCTAGCCAGGCGCACTACCATTACTCTTCTCATGGTGTGAGCCATGGGGGAGTTAATGTCCATGGGATGGCGATTGGGGTTAATAACTCCCCTAGCTTCCCAGTTCCCAATGTCCTCGGACTTCGTCCAGGTGGCGCCCCATCTGGGTGAGGGTAGTCCCTCTGGTCTAGCTCCTTGCATTGGAGCCATAGAGACGAGCTTTGGGACTGCCTAGAATCTGTGAGAGTGATATGTTGCATGGAATCAACCCCTACATTGGCCAATTTGTCTACCATTTTTTTTGCACTTTGCCTTATGTGAGAGGGTATTATCGAACAAATCGGTAGGCGTCGACACTGACAGATCTCCGTAGATCCACCTGGATCTAGAAAAAAACAAGACAGGACACTACTCTTTCCCTAAGTTGTGATCATTGAATCTACTAGTAGAGAGGAACAAGTGACATACCTTTAGATCGCTTCCTTTAGTCTCTGTTGTTCCTACTTCGCTCCGGTGCTCTCATGCAATCAAGTCCAAGACAACACAAACCAACCAAAGTGAAGATAACAAAGTATATTCAATTTCAACCTGTGCATATGATCAAGGAGTTACGCAATAAAATAATAGTGATTTTATGGGAAAGGGACATGCCTCTGTATCATATTAAATGAAATTAGAAGATTACAACTTGATCACCTTGATGTCACAAGCTTCCTTTCATTGACCCTTGGTTCCAACACACACACTTTCTCTACAATCACATGAAGAAGATCTAACATAGCTTGATGGGCTAAATGGAGTCTTCAAGATTCTATCCAAGCATAATTCCTCACACAATTCTTTCACCAATTCTTCATCCAATCTTGCTTAACCTTTTCCATGAGAAACCTTTCAATATATAGGAGAAAGAGAGATGGTTACATGGATGAGGATGATCCCAGCAAATCTGAGAAGTCAGTAGAATGCCAACCATACAAATGCCAAATGATTTTCTAGAAGATTCCCTTCTAGAACCCTCGAGACTTCTTCTCTTTTCCAAGCTTAAAAATAGGTTCACACCCTACCTATAGAGCAACCTGCAAATAGTTTGCACCCTAAGTGTGGGTGGCCTACGAGAATCAAGAATTATCACACCCTAATACATAGGCAACCTGCGAACTCACTTTAAAAATGTGTTTTTGGAAGAAGACATCAGTCATTTTCCTCAAGAAAAAAGTCATTGTTGGGAGCCTGAATACATCATTGTAGAGACATCACTAGAGTGACCAAAAACATGTGTAATAGAATGCCCCCTAAAGTATGAGGCCGGAACTTGTGACAGCTGAAATACTTTGTAAAATATGTGGTTGCTTGGGTAACCTTGGGATGTGATCTTCCAAGTCAAAAATTATTAAATTCATATCCGTAGGGTCGATTCCACAAATAGATTTCAACAGTGCATTCCATTGTATAGGACAACTCTGAAGGACTTCGAGGGCTGACATCACGAATGGTGCCTGGGCCAGATCTTCGACAAAGTTGTAGTTCTAGGCAGCACGGGCATGAGGATTAAAAGTCAATTTTTGAACAACACCCTTTGGGGGAGGGAAAAGAACTGTATCTAGGCTCGGTCATTCGAGATGAAGAGGACCGTTGGTAGGTGGGGTCGTGGGAGATGGTTGGACTGACGAAGGTGGTATCGCATCAACCTTCTCTTTGAAGGAAGAATAATCTTTGGCTTGAGTGGTAAGTGTGATGTCATTCTTCTTTGAATCACTGGTACACATTAATACATAGGATGTATTGGAGGGGGAAGGTTGGTCATGAATGACAAATTGGACCTGTTGTTGAGAGGGGAAGGGTTGTGACAATACAGCCGCAGTGGGGGGTTTCATGGTCCCTAGAAGGAACTTAGTAACCTCGGCTCATCGTGGACAATCCTTCGTGTAGTGATCATCACCACAGATAAGACAAGGGTATCGAGGTTTGCACTTATCCCTATCGTCGATAGGTGGATTTTTGGTTTTCTCAGTTTGTGGATTATTTTTATCCTCCTTGGTCTTACCCTTTCCTCTTTTGGATTTATTTTTGCCGGCGGGGGTAGATTGAACATAATATACCTCAGAAGTCTTGTCGGTGGGAGGGGTAGGAGACGGAGCATTTTGAACATTAGAAGAAATGGATTTGGGGTTGTTACCAGAGGTTTAGACGGAATGAGGTTGGGCATGGAAGGTGCCAATCACACCGTTAGCTGCATGAGAAGTAGTAGGAGTGGTGGAAGTAGTAGAAGTAGAAGGATGAGGTGCATCATGGAGTAAGTCGTAAAGAGTACCCATTTGTGAGTAAATGAGGTCTAGGTATTGGGCACGACTGATTGCCTATTCTTCTGTGACAACTCCACCCATGGCGATGTCACGAGCGATGTCACTCATGAATGATTTCGTGAACCACTCTACCAACAAATGATCAGGAAGTTCGAGTTTGATGAGGCGACGTCTCCGTCGCCACTCATGAATGTGATCGGAGATATGAGTGGCTTTGTTTTGTTTGAAAGAACTCAAGATATCGGCTCCCATTTCATAGCGGATCGGTAACTGGTAATGGGTGAGGAAAGCCATAGCGAGGGTGTTGAAGTTGGTGAAGAAGCCTCATGGTAATTCTATATACCACTTCACAGCAGAACCTGTGAGGGTTCGTTGAAAAAGGTGTAAGCGAATAGAGTCATCCATCAAGGAGTTGGATGAGCACCAAAGGTGAAAAGTCATTACATGATTGTTTGGGTCCTCTCTTGGTTTACCATCGAATTTAGGGATATCAGATGGTAGTTTGGTCGGTATGGCGGGCCATTGAGGAGAGTGACGGATCAGATCATTTAAAATCCTCAACAAATCAGGTAGGTCCAAGGTGGCTAAGAATGGTAATTGTATGTTCACATGTGGGTACTGGTGACTTTGGGGAGGGAGTTAAGAGCACAAAGAAGTTAAAATTTCCATCAATACATTTGTGCAACAAAAACCATGGTTTGTTAGACCCATCACTGTTTGCGGCACGTGTTGTTGTCGTTATCATGTGGAGTTTGATTTGTATTACGACATTTTTTTGGATTTTGGTAAAACTTTATGGCCAAGTTCACCTACTCCTTCCACATTCCGTGTTTTTATATCTGAAATTCTATGTGAAAGAGAAAATGATGATTTATTTTACAAAAAAAAATGTGTTGGTGGAAAGAAATGTGATCGTTGTGGAAATCTAAGTTTGTTTCATTCAAAGTATCATATTGATATGAATGATCAATCATTTTCTAATATAAGAGTCAATTGGAAGAGATATGAATATATGAGCAGCACGACTCCACATTCTTCAAATGTTATTTCCAAAAGGATTGATTTGAAGGTAGATAATATCAGTGTAATAGAATTTTTGAAGAAGTTTGAGGAAGAAATCTATAAATACACCAAGCATTCACATAGAGCTCGATGGAAAGATCTACAATTCAAACAATCCCGTGAAGTGTTTCCACTAGGGACAATTTTTTCTGTAGTTGATTTTGCAGAGAATTACACATTCGTTGCACAAAAAGAAATGCAGAGTGAATATTATCATTCTGATCAAGTCACGATATTTGTCCACATTCTATATAGACATTCTCAACAGAGTCTTGTAAACATAGAAAGCACCAACGACAATCGACATGTTATTAAAGAATATCACTTTTATATAAGTGATGATCGAGCACACGACACACATTATGTACAACATTATTTTGATAAATTTTATGATTCATTGAAAGAACATGAAATCAGATTCGATCAACATTGGATATGGTCTGATGGGTCTGCGGGTCAGTTCAAATCTGCACAATCATTCTATTGGTTATGCCATCTTCCTAAAAAATTAAACATTACACATTGTTGGAATTTTTTTGAGACTGGTCATGGAAAAGGAGAGCACGACGGTGCAGGGGCATGTATAAAACGAGCAATTCGAAGGTATCAGCTAAACCCTCATGCCGATTGATTTGAATCCATTAAACAAGTTGTTGAATGGTGCAACATGACGCTAAGCCATGAATATAATCTGTCAAGGGATGTGTGCAGGTGTTTCTATGTATAAATGTTACATGTATGTGCACATGATATGTAAATTTGAATGTGTTCAAAATTATATTCAATCTTCAATCATTTTCTTGAGAGATTTCAAGTTAACAAGTTCTTGTCTTGTGCAAGTTTTTTTGGTATGTTGGAATCCAAGATATAAATAGATCAATCCCATATGATGCCAATACAATACCTGGGACAAGAAAAAAACATTCAGTTAAAACAAAATGTTTTCAAAATGGGTTTGCATTTGATAGACGAAATGAGTCTTGTTTTTGTTCAGTTTGCATAGAGGACACAAAATCCATAAATATTTGTGAGAACGAAAATGCAGGATATGTTAAAGCTTGGAGACATACTGAACTTAATGTAAAAGGGAAAATTCCACTTGCAAGCTCAGAGGAGATGGAATCAACTGAAAATATAGTGTCAGTTGATGGCGATAGAGTTTATGATCTTGTTAGAGAAGGTAAAATGTTTATGTTTACATTTTTTCAATTAACTTGTAGATACATACTTGTGTGATAAACTAACACGAATTATTTGTTGTCCAATATATCCAATTATTTGCAGGAGATGTTTTTGCCATGGTTTCACCTGTAGACAACAATGAAAACATGAAATATTATTTGATGTGATGCACGAAACAAAAGATGAGGCTATTAGAAGATTTTGATGATAACGGTTTTATATATGAAAGAGGATCCATTGTATTGAAAAGATATTTTTTTCAAGAAACCCATCAAACCGATACTCATGTTCACTTTCAAGACTACCAGTCAGATGTCACGAGTTGTCAATATAGTCATTTGGTATGTGCAGCGTGCATAAAGTTAGTAGCAGTTCAATCAAAAAAAAAAAAAAAGTTAGAAAATGGAAAATGTCCAAAGTCGATCATGAACGAATAATTGAAGATGGAATACCATTACGTTGTTTTTAAACAAAATTGGTACATGTGTACATTGCATAATTTTTAATTTTTCATTGAAAGTACATTCCAGATTTTGATAACTTGTTTTGACTATCTTCAAACATATTTTCAATTATGATATTTATAATACTATGTATAAAAAACTCACTTGGGAACTGCACCCCAATCAATACCTAAAAGTATATTGTTAATACTTACAAACTAATTAGTATAGGATTTAGAGAACTACTAATTTGTATGGAAGTGAAAGAACCATTTGGTAACTTATACCCCTATCGATACCCAAAAGTATGTCATTGGGGAATTTCACCCTAATTAGTATAGAAGTAAAAGACATGCTTGGGGGACACCTTAATTTACATATATAGGAGTGAGACAACAACTTAATGAATTTGCATCTTAGTTAGTGCTAAAATTATGTTCTTGGGATTTAAACAAGAATTAATATAATAACAAGGGAACCACTTGTAGTGCACCCTATTTGAATAAGAGTAAGAGAAGTACTTACAAATTATGACACCCCCATTAATACCCAAAAGTATGTTCTTGGGGAATTCTACTCTAAATAGGATATGAATGAGGGAATCACTTGGAAATTTATGTCCAAGTATGTTATAACCTAAATTTGTATAAGAGTGAAAGAACCAAGAATCGCTTGGGGTGCACCCTAACTTTAATATAGGATAGAGGAGAACTTAATATTTTAGGGACATGCATTTTATATAATACCACCAAATCATTTTCCAACCTCTTTTTAACACCTGAGCAGTGATCAAGCATCATTTCTTCAGTATTCCCTTCTTAGGGAAGTTCATCGCCAACATCTGAAGGATAGGTGGATGTTGGCATGTAATATTCTGGTTCTTCATAACGCAGCCTCCTAAATCCACCTTCAGCCTCTACACTGACATTTGAATCTTCGTGACAACCACTCTCATTGTCGCCCCTTGCTCTAAATTGATTGCCTACACACACATTTGAAAATAACTTCAAGATTTAACCTCACGTAAATTTAAATACAACAAAATTCAACAAAAATAAACAAAATTTAAGAAACTTACCAGAAATATTCTCTTGTCCAAAGCTATTCCCTACATTCTCAGGTGTAGGAGTATTGATGCGCAACCTATCTAAGAAGGTTGCATCCAAAACACTAGTTTGAGTAGTTTCTGCAGTTGATATATTTATAGACTTGTTTGAAAATCTCCTCTGACGAGATTGTTGGTGCTCACTCGAAATCTTAGTTGAAGAAGGAGTTCTTGTTCTTTCTTCTTGAGAATGCCTAGAGCATTTGCGAGGAATTTTTGGATAATATCGTGTCGACATCACTACTCAATATCTATCCACAACGTAGAATTTATCAATAAAAATCCAAACATGTACACAAGTTCAAGCAATTAAAAACGCAGAGATAAATCAAAGTTTTAAACCATCAATCCATAGAGATACTCACTCATTAGAATGCACAAAGACTGGTCATTCAGCCAGGGATAAGTGACAGAATATAAAACCACAAACTTTTCACAATAATCAATAAAACGTACACATAGAAGTCATTGAAATCAGAAGTTGGGTTCACAAAGGGACTGTCATTCCACTCAGAGGTTTATCATTCACAATCCACATCAAAGAAGAAGATGCAAAGACTAAACATTCATCCATGAATCAATCAACTAAAAGATAAGGGGTCCATAGACAGCATGGCAGATTCTTATCCTTCACTCATCATCCATGCACAGAAAAGCAGGGCATTTGAATCTATAGGTCTTTAAACACCAAAGTGACGACCGTCGATTCGACTCCTGGCTGACTGCTCAGGCACAGACTGATGACTAAAGGGATAAGTGAGAGAAGATAAAACTACAAACTTTTCACAATAATCAATAAAACCCACACATAGAAGTCATTGAAATCAAAAGTTGGGTTCGCAAAGGGACTGTCATTCCACTCAGAGGTTTATCATTCACAATCCACATCAAAGAAGATGACGCAAAGACTAAACATTTAGCCATGAATCAATCAACTAAAATATAAGGGGTCCATAGACAGCATGGAAGATTCTTATCCTTCACTCATCATCCATGCACAGAAAATAAGGGAATTTGAATCTATAGGTCTTTAAACACTGAAGTGACGACTATCAATTCGGCTCCTAGTCGACTGCTCAGGCACGGACTAATGACTAAAGGGATAAGTGATAGAAGATAAAACCACAAAATTTTCACAATAATCAATAAAACCCACACATAGAAGTCATTTAAATCAAAAGTTGGGTTCGCCAAGGGACTTTCATTCCACTCAGAGGTTTATCATTCACAATCCACATCAAATAAGAAGACGCAAAAACTAAACATTCAGCCATGAATCAATCAACTAAAAGATAAGTAAGGGGTCCATAGACAGCATGGCAAATTCTAATCCTTCACTCATCATCCATGCACAGAAAAGAAGGGCATTTGAATCTATAGGTCTTTAAACACCGAAGTGACGACCGTCGATTCAGCTCCTGGTTGACTGCTCAGACACAGACTGATGACTAAAGGGATAAGTGACAGAAGATAAAACCACAAAATTTTCACAATAATCAATAAAACCCACACATAGAAGACATTGAAATTAGAAGTTGGGTTCGCCAAGGGACTATCATTCCACTCAGAGGTTTATCATTCACAATCCACATCAAAGAAGAAGACACAAAGACTAAACATCCAGCCATGAATCAATCAACTAAAATATAAGGGGTCCATAGACAGCATGGCAGATTCTTATCCTTCACTCATCATCCATGCACAGAAAAACAGGGCATTTTAATCTATAGGTCTTTAAACACCGAAGTGACGACCGTCGATTTGGCTCCTGGCCAACTGCTCAGGCACAGACTAATGACTAAAGGGATAAGTGACAGAAGATAAAACCACAAACTTCTCACAATAATCAATAAAACAAACACATAGAAGTCATTGAAATCAAAAGTTGGGTTCGACAAGGGATTGTCATTCCACTCAGAGGTTTATCATTCACAATCCACATCAAAGAAGAAGACACAAAAACTAAGGGATTTCAACTAAGAGATTTATACCTAATTGTTACATAAAGGAACCATATTTCCACTAAGGGATTTCTTAACTATAAACTCCCTAACTCCCTTGTTTGATATAGTTTCGAGATTATTTGTTGTTGATTATTAAACCTAACATCATATCCCTCCATGTCCAAAACCTATTTTTACCTTGAAAACAATTGTAAATCGTATGAATTTTGGCTCTGGGAAAAAAAAAAAAAACCTTTTGAGACACTCATCAATCTTGTTATATTATATATATGGATTTGAAGATTTGGGTTGTAGCATTTCTATATAATCATGGAGAAATACTGAGAAAATTCAAAAGTGTTTATAATTTATAATCTTATAATTAATATCATAAG
>ML793786.1:220617-256954 GCA_009831015.1 Picea engelmannii
GATATTCATCACAAGTTCAACTGGAAATATAGCATTGAAAAAAGGATAAATGGAGGGGGAAAAGATTACTATGGACTTGAAAATAATTTAAATCAATGGAAATTTGGATATGGGATAAGAAAAAACTTCTATTTGAGGATCTTGTCACTCCTATTATCTTATATGGATGTGAATTTCCAGGATGCAGTATCTGTAGAGAATCATGGAGAAAGATAGATAATATACAAAATAATTTTATAACTTATAATATCAAAATTAAAGGAAATCCCCCCTATCCTATCCTCCTCATAGAAGTGATTCTTTCCCCCATTGAGAGAATGGATATGACTAGGTACCTAATGCATAAGAAAAATTTAAACAACATGGAAGGAATGAAGCTTCCCAAAATTGCTTCATAGTCTAGCCAAAACCACCTACGACTCAAGAGGGGATGCTATAAAGATGACAAGTCTTGTCTAAATCATTGGGGAATGGTAAGAAGATTTGTTCCAAATTTTTCCAAAATTGTTAAACCTCATTAGAGGATGATCAAGAAAGAGGTGCAATTCAAGTGGACATTTGTTGAAAAGGAGGCCTTCGAGAATATTGAGGCGTCCATAGCAGGTGCACTTGCTTTACAAAGTCTAGACTTTACTAGGGAATTTTTGTTGTATACTTTTTCCTCTAACCATTATCTTACAGCAGTGCTCACTCAGAAATACAAACAAGGGAATGAGCACCCCATCACATTTATTAGCTCTGGATTGCAAGGTGTTGATATGAATTATCCACCGATAGACAAGAAATATTTTTTTGTCTACAAAGTCGTTAAACAATTCAGGCCTTATGTATTGAAGAACCATATCAAAGTGGTTGCCCCTCACCTAGAGGTCGAATCTCTCTTTGTGCAGATGGAAATGGGTGAGAGATAATGCAATTGGATGACTTCCTTACAGGAGTATGACCTTGAATTTAAATTAGAAAATCATTAAAGGTCAAGGTCTCTATAAGTTATCCACTAGAATCAGATTCTAAAGATCAAGAAGAATATGGATGTAAGGAGGAACCAACCATGTACACTCAACAAGTTACTTATGTTCCATCAGTCAATAATTCGTTTTATAATGATATCAAGTACTATCTTCAGTGTGACACAACTCCTGACCATCTCAATGCCAAAAAACAAAGAGCACTAAGGATGAAATCCACACAGTATTAGTTGGTCCATGGTATCTTGTTAAGAAACAATTACGACGGAGTTCTACTCTATTGTATTGAAAAGAAAGATGCTGACAAAGTTCTTAAAGATATGCATGACAGACCATCCAGAGGCCATTTTTCGGGAGACACTGCTACCGAAAAATATTAAGAGTTGGGTACTACTAGCCAACATTATTCAAGGATGCTCGTGCCTACTCTAGGAGTTGCAAAGATTGCAAAAATTTTATCAGAAGAGAACACAAGGAAGTTGTTTCACTTCATCCTGTCGCTATTGAAGAGCCCTTAGAACAATGGGGGATGGACATTATCAGTGAGATCAATCCTCACTCATAAAAATGGCACATATATATTCTAACTGGTACTGATTATTTTACATGTTGGACTGAAGCAATACCATTGACCAAAGTAAATGACGAAGTGGTAATAAATTTTCTTGAACAACACATCATAACGAGGTTTGGAGTGCCTAACTCTCTTATGTTTGATAATGAAACATATTTTTCATCACTTAAATTGACTATGTTTTCTTTATAAAAGGGGATCACGCTAAAATATGTAGCCAACTATTACCCTCATGGCAATGGCCTAGCTGAATCTACAAACTAGAATATGATATGCATTCTTAAACAAACTATAGTCAACTAGCAAATAAATTGGCATAACGCACTACCCAATTCCCTCTGGGTTGATCATGTCACCCCCAAGGATTCTGTTAGGACAAATATTGACATTTCCAAAATTTGTGTCCCTAGCCAAAATTGTTGTCAGTTTCGCTAGCTTTAAATCCTTGTGTCGTCTGGTGTAAGCTTTTCATTGTCACAAACCTCAAAGTTTTTAGCCATTTTTGTTAAAGCCTTTGATTCCTTACATCAAACTTCGTCAAAGTATATTATAATCTCAAACAGTCGACGTGGTGAAGTTTTCAATTCTCTGGTCTTTTCAATGGTACCCAAAATGCTAAGTTGCCTAAGCTTTAGTATCCAGAACATCTGTAATACCCATGTTTCCCCCAGCTTGAAACTAATCATTAATTAAGAGCACTATGCTATGGCATGCGAACAATATAAATTTATTATTGCTTAGATTTCCAATAACTAAATGTGAGGGGTGAAGCCTTGAAATACTGGCCATGACTCTTTGTTGAAATAATAAGCCTCAACCTGATCCCAAGGAAAAATTAGTTAATGAGAAAAGGACTGGTGGTTGAAAAATCAACTACCCCAATGCATGGATGATTTTAGGGGCTAAATTTCGCTAATGGGCTAATTTTCCATGGTTTTTCCAAAAACGAGATTCGCTATTTTAAAAATGATTCGCCCAAATTTTATAGGATAAAATTATTTTACCTTAAAAATTGCCAAAATTTTATAAAAAATATATAAAATCCTTATAAATTTGAATATTTCTACAAAAATATTGCCAAACATTTATAGTTGGCATATGAAGGATTAGTAAGATTCGCTAAGGTTTCTACATTTTAAAACAAATTTGCATCCTTAAAATCATCCATGCCCTAATGAATGGAAGGATGGAGGGTCTAGCTAAGGAGATAGAAAAACTGCCAGCTCGAAGTACCACAGAGTGTAGTTTCCTGCAGGCCTAGATTGACCTGAGTTCCTTCTGACAGAAGGAAGAGGACAGGTCCAGAACCTTCGTAGGGAGGAAAAAGGCGTGCAAGAATACACACAAAAGTATACAATAAGGAGACCATGCCCATAGGGGGGGCGGGGTGACCTGGATAGGCAGAGAGAAAAGAGGAGAGTGCACAAGGCTCTGGGGTTCTGAAGAAGAACTGAAGAATTTAGTTGTTTTGGTTAAAAAGGAGAGAATAAGAGAAAGGATCTCTGAGAGTTTGTAGAAAACATGACATGAGAAGAAGGTCATGAGCTTGATGTTGAGGGAGCATCTGATAAACCTCACAGAGGCTATGATAGAGAAACAATCTCTTAGAAACTGCAAAATTTCCCTAGTGATATCATGGCTTGGCACAAGGGTGGACAGAGAACTAAGAATGAATGCCTCTAGGTCTATGGTTGGGTGAAAATGAGAACACCCATAGTTAGTTGGTCGATGGTCGATTGTAATAGATAAGTATTTCATTTACCATGTGCACTTGAATTGAAATGCATGATTTGAATGTCTATAATTGTGATTAATTATGCCTTGCGTGAAATTGATGGTAATAATGATTACTGTTCTTCTGTAAATTGTTGCATTTGAAGGGTTGTAAGATGACAATTTTGGCCTCTGGGCTGGTTGGGAAATCCTCAAGGTGTTTTCCCAAGGATCAACTTCACAATTCTAGAGTTGGGGCAGACTCTATGGGACTTCTACAGTCCTGTTGATCCCTCGAAAATACCTTTCCCTATTTTAGAACTTAAGTTATGTGAATGGAAGGTTCTTCCTTCAAACCAGTCATCCAAGAGACCATGGGATCATTCCCATAGCCTTAACCAAATCTTGGCTAAGAGTTATGAATATAGCCTTTGGAGTTTGAAAAAGTTTCATAGGATCAGGTCCATGGAACCCTTCGCTACACTAAAAAAGGAGCTAAGTTATTCGGGACTCCGGGAGTCTGGAGCTCCAGGGTGAATGAGCATTGCAACATCCAAATGTGTCGAAGGTGACCTGTCAGACCGGTAACTTGACGGTTGACCGACAGTTGGTGATCATTTACCTGTTATCATGGGGTTCATCCCTATGTTAAACCCCGATCCACTTCTCGGTCGCGAAGTGATGCAAGCTGTATATATGAGGCTATTCAGAATCTCCCCTGACCATTAGATCTATGTCTCGGTCAATTCAGTGTTGACCTACTCCGAGAGAGAAAAGGTGTTAAACAGCCAAAAACCCCGAATGTCGAACTAACAAATTAACATGAGTCATTGATCTGGGGAATCCATTGGGAACCTCTCCTGACCATCCGATCAACTAGTGAAAGGATAGTGTAAAGCACTCTGATGAAGCCCTACTCTGGGAGGTTCGACATGTTGGTGAATGATAATATCGTCGAAGCGTCAAAGGCCAGAGTGACATGGCATGCTGACGTCACCAAGGGTGACGTGGACCCATAATAGGTGTGCCACGTGTCACCCCATTTCGTGACTTTCATAGGCCTTATGTGTCAAATGGACCTTGACATGTGTCATCGGTTTATTGGGCCACATGTCACCCTTCTCTTCTGCAAATTGTCTTCTGTTGGATCTACGTCATGCTCAGTTTGACGTTGACCACTCCGGGAGAAAAGGGGGTTAAACAACTGGAATCCCTGAATGTCGAACTAGCAAAGTGATGTGGGTCGTAGATATATGGATCCTTCAGGATCCTTCTTGACTGTTAGATCGAGTGTTAGTGGAAGGATAGATTAAGGGAAGGTGTGACCGACAACCAGCGGTCATTATGTTTTATGACCCCTGTTGAGGAAAATATATGAAATTATTTTACTCAAGCATTTTTAGATTTTTCTTGGCTAAAGCAAAATAGATGGGAATATCACCCTATGTTTATAGCCAACAAAAACAACATCCTAACTCACAAGTATTAATTACTAGTGCTTAGGCTAGTCTTTTATAAGTAAAAAGCTTGCTGGAAATTGACTTTTTATATGATTTTCTGAACATAGTTGTTGTTGAAATAAATGTAGAGATAGAAGTAAATACACCAAGATGATGATAAATACAGATGAGACATAAAGTAATCATTTATTTCATTCTAATTCACCAAAGAGTCATTTTCTTTACAAAATCTCGTACAGAAATTTTGGACCAAAGTCAAACTTAGACATCCCCGATGGAACAAAAAATCAAAAATGAACTCTAAAAGCTAGATCAGCTTGCCACAGATTGTTGCCCACTCGACTTTGCACAATATCCTTTGTCAGTCATGAAAACTAATTCACAAATAGACAAGTCTACACAGACTATCAAAGATAGATCAACACCTCTGAAAAACAAGTGTCTGAATGATGTAATTCAACCCTGAATGTCATTGTCTACAATAAGACCATGCTATCATAAAAGAGAATTAGGCTTGTGATAAATTAATGAATGAATGAAAATTGAACTATCTCAACATAATATCAAAGAGCAAACCTTAGTATGCTTCTCCTTCTATCCTCCCATGTTCCTCCCTTGCCTTTTTTCATTTAAGCAAATTAGAATTGGTTGAAGTAGTTGAACCAACTCATTAGTTAAGTCAATTAAAAGATTCAACCAACTTTTAGTTAGGGGGGAAACAATAATCATAATAAGGGTTATAATTAAATAATAACTAGTAGGTGGGACCCCTTGTGACTCCCTTTAGTTCTTAACAATCATAACATACTAGTCAATTAAGCAAAACATGCCTCCTTGTGACTCCCATCATCATATTAACATTTGACAATTTATCTCAATAATGTTTGCAATTATTTCCAAAATATATTACCAACATATCCACAAATCATGCCATACGAAAATCTGAAGTCAATTGTCATCAACAATAAAAAAAAACTTAAAATCCATATTTTCCGGTTTGTGAGGCAATCTTTCCCTTGTTGATGCTACCATCTTTTAGTCCCTCTGATCCTACCTTAGTCTGTGCATAATCTTTAAGTCTCATCTTGCTAATCATATGAGAGAAATCGTCCTTCCAATGCAAGTGGGAGGACACAGATTTACCAGAATTATCTGAAGATGCGGAAGGGGCGGTAGCAGCTTTCTCTTTGATAGAGGTGTAGTAGGCCTCGGTTTTCAACCTTTTATTAGAATATCTCATCCATGTATGCGTGATTGATTAGCAAATAATCTTTTTAAATAACCATACATGATAACTCTTTAAAAATATGAAATAGATTTTGGCTCAGCAATATATCAGACTCTTGCAATCCAATCATACAAATTGTTCAATTGTTTGTCAATGAGCAGGGGGTGAGCAAAGGGTCCTGGGATATGTGAGGGGTTTGTATTGAGAAAAACATGATATAATGAGGGGAAAAAGAACACAGTTACTGCTCAAAGACAACAAACCATCAACTGTTAACGTAAACCAAATAAAACATCATTGTAATCCAACCAAGAAACTGCTACTTCCAACTGCTTCAATACAGAATTATTCTTGACTGTAATCAATTTTAGAACAGGGAGTGAAAAATGAATGTGGGAAGGCGATGGGGTTCTAATTAGCGAAAAGTGAAATAATGATGGGGAAAGAGAGCGGGTATTGTTCATAAAATTAATTAAGTAATCCACATAACCATTCTGTAAAAGGAAATACACCAACCAAATGACCATTGTGACCCAATTAACAACTATTGTGCATAGTCAAACAACTTTGTTCATTAACTTGCTCACTATTGTAATCAAATATTTAATCACAGTGTCATCAACACAATAGTATGCATTCCATAACAATCTGTAGGGGAGCTATGTTCCTCTCATTTATCCATTTAACATTTTAAAACAATCCCCAAATGTATAAACATTCACTTATTTCCACTTTGTTCAGCATTAAAAACCAACCACTGTTCATGAATTATTCCAACCATTGAATACAACACAAAGGTCGTGCTCAATTTTGTCCTTTAATTCATTTAATAATTTAATTGGCATGAGATTATACTGTCACAACACCCATGCCTATCACTGTTAAAAAGAATGATATTCATTAAACATACACAGTGGACAGTCAACTCAATAATCCATGCTTAAAATGTAAAGATCTTGACTTTCCATCTAAGCATATAGACAACAGTCACCACTTCAACTCACGCTATGTTGTGGAATACAAAAACTATTCGACAAAACGCAAGTGTATTTCTGAGACTGTACATGTCCAATTTTCTTGACCCTAAACATTCAAAAAGATGGGATATCCATCCAACACAACGAAGCAACAACAACATACTCGATCTCATGACACAAATAATCAAATTGCAACAAGGTCATGTCTTAAAACTATGTGACTATCTCTGAGGTCGCAACCTAAAAAATATCCATAGCATACACAATGGGCAACCATACCATAAACACCATGATGCAACATTCTCATTTGACAATTTTAAACACAGTCACAGTATCATTAACTCAACCTATCGTGTCGAGTTATCAATCCACTACAAAGAGGCAACAACAGTATTGCTCAAATTAATCAAACTGCAACCAAGCTATACTATGTAAAAACTGGTGCCCATTCTTGATGACACAATCAAATAACCGTACATACATAATGGATGGAAATGCCATAAGCTCTCTGATTTCAATAATCATTTGGCCATTAAAAACACACAGTTACAGTAATCATTGATTCATGCTTATAGGAATGCCACTCATACCCATGCATCAAGCGCGAAGCATCATTGTGCATTGATCAATTACGAACAGTGTTGGGTTATTAATTTAATAAACACAAGTACAACGACTATGTATTTGATTTAACAACTCATTCCAATTAACCATGCTAAGCTTATCCACCCAATAATAACAATTGCAGTGACTAGAGGCCAAAAACCAACACCACTGTCATATAATCAACTTTGGTCGAGTTGGTAATCAACTATGTCGACAATACATACCAATCTATAACAACCAATAGTAAACCCGACAGGCCACAACGGTCTTCTCTATCAACCCTCGGACTCGAGGAGTTAAGGGTTTTCCATGTGGCCAACACAGGGAGACTAAAGGCGACTCTTCTCAATGGTGAAAATGTTCGAGACCAACAATGCATACATAGAGAAAACCACAATTTATTTCGTGAACAGGGTGACAAATCTCGCGACAAGAGAGGCTATGAACAGAGGAGAAAAGCTCTAATTCGGCTTGGTAATGATATTTAACACACGCAGGGTATAACCCTTGTGGCTCTCCAGTCAACCAACTACAACGTTGAGGTGCAAACAGGGCCGAGAAGAAGCAATATAACCCATTGTGTGACCAATAATAGTGACAACAACCCCATGCCCAAGTGAACAAAACGCAATGACACAAGCGCTTCCAACCATTAAACCCCATAAAAGCCAAAGACTAGGTATGGTGATATGAATGAGTGAAGACAGCCAGCCACTCAAGACCAACAAAACCCTCCAACTAAACCAGCAAGGATGACAGAGAGCCTTTATGGCTGCTAATACCCAGGATGACCAATAACACTGTGACTTCAACATTATTGCAAAGAAAACCATCAACGCTTCATTCCAAAAATCACAATTTTACACAGTTGCAATACTTAAGGAAAGCACAACCCATACATTCAAGTCAATATCCATTTCATAAACATAGCAGACTCATAGATGGCCAAAAAAAGACATACCTGTAATCCAAGCACCTTAAACGCTAGTTGGCCAAGCGGTTCCTCCTTGCTTGAAAATCATAGCATAACCACAACAACAAGGTTGAACAATAGCCCGACTAGGGTGGTGGCCAATGGAAGGAGTAAGGGTGACATGCAGTAAATGCACGTCGCCTCCACCCTCTAGTCATTTAATTCCTTAGTACATGCCAATAAGCTTCCATTAACCCAATTAATTAAACCATGTATCGAAACCATCAACCATTAAAACCAATAGCGTGACCCATATCAACTTATTCCATAACATAATCACAATGTATATCAACTATATAACTCAATAAATAGCATAGCTATCAACTTAGTAGCTAGGATAAAAACAATCCATTTAAAAATCGATGCATGTAGTGTATTATATAGCATGGTTTAGCTCCTTCCCTTTTTCTTTTATTGCATTGTTTTTATTTCTTTCCAATTGCTTGTATATGTTATTGCTAACATGTTTATTGTGCGGGTCTCCTAGTAATAGATCCAATAACAGATAATAGTGACAACAATGATAACATAGGTTGTCGTGAAATAAAACTTGAGCCTAGAGCAGCAGAAAAACCAGAACATGCATTATCCATCGCCAATAAACCAAGATTTTATCACCATGTAAGCAATGTCGAATAGTAGTACACATCAATTAAGAACCAGACCTAATCTCCAATCTACAAGGGGTCCCCACCTACTAGTATTATTTAGCTTTTATAATAATAGGCTTTAGCAACACTTTGCGGGCAAAAATTCGTTGCGATTTTAATCGTCAACAACCCTCCTAATCGGTTACCCCCGGAACTAAAAGACTTAGGATTGTGTGGATCGTGAAGAGCGTGGAGCCATGAATCTCCTTCATCCATTGGATCAAACCAAGGAATAATATGGGCCTTCCGATCATTATTCGGTTCCTCGTCTAAACCCCACTTCGGGTGATTCAGGATGCAAGGCATGGAGTTTCCCTGAATGCTGAAGTCGCGAAGCGACGAGGATTGTCGATTTGAGTATGCTTCAGGATCTCTCTTGACTATTGGATCTAGACCGTGGCCAATCCAGAGCTGACCACTCCGGGAGTAAAAAGGAAACTCAACAACCAAACCCGTGAATGTCGAAGTCGCGAAGCAACGAAGATCGTAGATCTATGGATCTACGTGGACCTATCTTGATCGTGGGATAAAAGGGTATTGGGAGGTTGTTGGCGGGAGTTCAAACTTCAGAGCTCCAGGCGGTTTCGCGGGTAGGAGAGGTTGGAGGCCCCCGAAGGCTGTCGGTCTGGAGTGACATGGCATGTTGATGTCACCTAGGGTGACGTGGACCCATAGTAGGTGTGTCATGTGTCACCTTGATTTTTTCTTTTTACGGACCTTATGTGCCAATTTGGACTTGACACATGTTACCCGTTGATTGGGGCCATGTGTCATCTCCATATTTTGCCACATGTCACCTCTCGGTGTGTAGTTGCTTGACCTAATGGCTAATGGAACCTCGGGAGTTTAGAGTTCGGAACTATGGGAGGCTTAGGGTGTTAGAATGTATGCTCCAATAGGGCCGAGGTCCAGAGACATGTGGCAGGATTCCTGGGTTTCAAGACTCTGGAGGATATGCGAGTAGAGAAAATGGTGTTAAGTTCTAGAGTGTCGAAGTGTCGAACATCGAAATCACTTAAACCTATGTGTTAAACAAGGGTGAATCTCAACTGTTGAGTTTAACAGTGGATTGATCTCCACCATAGATGCGGGAGTGCTAAGGAACTCCGGGACTTAGGGACTCTGGGGATGTTTCAGACATGGACATGAAGGACAAAGGCTCAGTAATCGTGAAGGCATGGGGAACATTCCATGTAACCGCCCCTCCAGTGGCCATGTTATCACTAAAGGATGACAACCTTTGTCGAGTTCGTTCCAGGTGGGATGGTACGAATGAGGTGAACCCACATGGGTGCCACATGGCCTTTGACCAATGATGCCTGAAGAGCTTCAGAAGGGCATAATTTCCAATCCAGAGCTCGGATTTGAGTATGGTAACAGTTGTTGGAAAGCTCTTGACGAGCAGAAGATGATTCGAGATGATTGAGAAAAGAGAAATTTTGATGCCCCATCCCTCAAAAAGGTATTTAAGGGGTTGGGTGTGTTACAACATCCATATATGTCAATAGAGCATCCAAATGCTACTATGTGAACACTTCTAAGTGTTATGCATTGATCCATCCTTGTGTTACACATTGATTGATCAAATCTATAGCTATGGTGACCTGGGCAAGATATCCACCTCTGCTTCCAGGATTTCTCCATCTTCTTCTATTTTGAGTTATCTCAGAGGAGATATGTTTGTATCAGAGACCCTTTCCGAACATAAATAGGAATCCTATGTTGAATCTCAATAGCCCCAAGAGATCTAAAGAAAATGTAAATGTCAATACCAGTGCTCTTGAGGCATTTTATATTTCGGCGCCCAGTGAGTCAGGAAAGATCATCATGTATTCCTCAGCTTGCTATGTAACCCGCACCATGTAAGGAATTCTCAGCTGCAGTCTTACTCACACAGAGGTAATCCCTCTAGTTCTCGTGAAAAGAAATATACAGATTTACCCTGTGAAATACAAGAGCATCTCCATTGGTTTCACTGTTTTAGAACAAGGAATGAAAGGATTATTCAGAGGCTCGGTCTCAACTTTTCATGACCAGTGTTAAGGCTACTATCGTGAGTGATGATAAATAGGAGATGGGCATTCTTACTCTCTTAAATTCGAAATCTGTATCTCGTCAATTGTGTATCTTTACATGTCAAGGCCACGTAAGGAGAAGAATAAGTACGTTGAGCATATCCAACCGTCCTTGCTTTAATCAGATCAACGATCGTCGGGTATTTCAGCTCTTGCAATTTACGCAATGTTTAATCATACCCCAACATGCCGATGGTTACAGTTCCACCTTGGTCAGTGTTCCATTTTGGATTTTGAATATGGCAGAAATCATTATTTTTTCCTCATTTTCACCCGAAAGCCCGAAGTTAGGGTTCCTCACTCCGTATTCCACCTAAATCATCAAACCACCAAGAAAACGCAGTGGTTTTTCGAAAGTGGTATTTCGCGCGCGGTTTCTGGGATAATGAAGACAGAGTAGCAAAACCCGCGACATGGGTTTTGTACGTAACGGCCCCAATTAGCCAACAGGTGATCGGACTTGCAAAATTTTGAGCGGTTTAGGAGCTTTTGCTGGTTTTGTGGAAGGCATGCACCTTGATTTCGTAAATGGCCGAATTGGTAAAATATTTAACCAAGGGAATGTTCAAAACTATTTCTCATTGAATGGATTGGCATCACATGTTTCTTCATTCCCCTGGTTATCACAGGGTTTTCAATTTCATGGATTGCCTAGAAGTTTATGTACACACAAGTCTCTGCAATAGCGAAATTTGCCTTCAAGAGGAGATCGAGATGTTTTGTAAAATAAGGATGACAGAAGAGAAGTCCATTGCAGAGAAAACTCGCAGTAACTTGAAGAAAATGGTATTCATTGATGCCCAGATGGGGTTCAACTGTTGTGTATATTCTATATATTGCACGATCGACTTGATACAGGTTTTTGTTTTAATTGAGCACTGGAGGAAATTCGAACTAGAGAGCCCCTAAATGCTATCTGTGGATCGAATTTTGTCATTCATGCTTTGGTTCAAGTTTTACTTCCGTTTCAGATGCAGGGTCAATATATTGTTTTTATATACTGCTGTGATTTATGGACTTGAAGGAGTGAGCTTGTTATTTCATTGGGGGGCAAGCCTTGAAAATAAAGAAAGTTCACAGGTGTTACTTGTCAAACAAAGGAAAATGAGGAGCACAAATATATGCAAATCGTGAGAGAATATGGTTGGGAGCTTTCAAAACAGGAAAAGTAGCAGTGATGCTTCAAGCTCTGAAACCTAAGGAATATCCATATTTCATGGACAAAAGGGGTAGATTTTGATTTAATTACAAAGCTGGGAAAATATTTTGTTTTCTTCTAAATATTTTGTTTTGCAGGTGGCAGCCGAGAAATGTTTCGAGGACTATGCTACAATGAAAACAGAGAATGAAAAGTAATGGCAATCAGCTTGGATTGGCAATTAAAAGGGGTTTGGACTTAAAAATGGAATGAAAAAGTATCATTTCAAGGAAGATTACTCGACTGCACTCTCTGCAGTTTATCCCAAACTGAATGAGATCATTTTCTTGGATAATGATATTGCCAAAGTTTTGTTGAAATCATGGCTAGTAGATATTCATGGAAAATGTTAATGGTGCGGTCAAAACTTATGGAGATAAAAAATTATTTGACAGGTGCCACTTTTCAACATACTAAGGAGTTATATGGTAAATTAGTCAATGAAGTAGTCCATTCCTAAGTTAAATTACAAGGATGAGGTGGACATGTCTCAAGAACAACCACATCTTAAGGGAGTTGTTAGAACAATCTATTGATTGTTCCATTAATATTCTTCATAAGATCCACATCGGAAGGACTTTGTTAATATTCTTCTTAAAATGGAAAATTCTTAACTTTAAAAAATACAAATAGAATAGCTTATCAGTTTGAAGTGTCAAGAGCTCGAAATGAGCCTCAAACATTATTCTATTTGAGAAAGTCGGTACCAAGTTTCAAGCAGATTTTGTGCCAACAGTGGGGAAACTATTTCCACATTTTGAGGCAAAGTATCAACATCAAGATTATTTCCATATTTTGAGTAAACAGTTATAGGATTGGTGGTTGGGGAATAGCATTCAGTTCAATATTTCAAAATGATAAAAGGGACAACAAATTAGTATAAAATATTTTGCAGAGCTCAGCAGGGGATTCTCAGAGTTTGTGTGTTAAATCATGTGTTTCTTGTGATTTGTGGCTTATCTCTTATGTTTACATTTCTTCTATTTCTTGTGCTCTGCAATGTCCCCATTTTGGGACATTATAACTTTACAAAGTGCTATGCCTACCAGAGTAGTCAGATAGGGGTGACAGAGAGTTCGAGAGATATTGAGGGGTTTTATTGGGCCCGACTTGCATCGTTCATCATCAGGATCCATTCCACACAGCTTGGTTTTGGTTTCATTGCATTCCGACTATTTTCGTAATTTTGAGTTATTATAGGTCATATCTTAATTAATTTCACTAAGAAGGTCATAATGGGCAGATTACTTGGACAAACCTCATAGTGTAATAGCTCATCGGAATCGGGAAAAAGAGCACTACAGTATAAGATGATGAGAAGTGACTTTCAATGGCCGGAGAAGCCATAAGTATGGATAAATCACTTTTTAGAGGTAAAATGATTAATTAATTAAGTGATTTAATCAAGGAATAATACAATAAAGTAAAAGTCACTTGGAGGGAAAAGGTCAACAACGAATTAGGGTTTCAGCAGTGAATTAGGGTTTTGGAAAGCTATAAGAGAATAGTCAGCGACCTAATTCATTATTATGCAGAGTATGACTTGTCATTGAAGAAAGAAGCGCATCTCAGGAGAGATAGTTCAGTGGATTCCAAGAGGAAGACATCAATTGACTGATTTCGGTGTTGAGAGACACACCCTAGTCATCGGGAAGATCACACAGGTCTTCCATCATCCTTCAATAACAGTTACTCAATGTTTAGCAGCAAGGGCGTATTCAACCAGAGGGAGGGCGCACCTTCTGAGGAGGTTTAGAGATCGACTTGTCCCATCCAGGGAGAATTCCGAGATTTCCCTCCGACCCATTTGAGAGGAAGGAAAGGCGCATCTTTTGCTTGGTTCCTCACCAGATTTCGACGAAGGAATCATCTGGGGTGCATTTTTCAGACTTGGAAGTGTGGCACTTTTGGCGGATAAATTTAGGGTTCCCGAGCGAGCATCAGGCCATATTCAGGGAAACCCTTCCGACCCATTTCCCAGTAGACCACGACGGTCATTTTGAGACACATCTCATCCGATTCCGACGGTGGAATCACTAGGACGCATTTTGCCAGAGAAAGAGGGGCGCATTCCCCCAGGGGGATCCATCCGGGGTCCAAACCCACCAGTAGAGGGGTCTGACAGTTACCAATATTGAGGACTAGAGCAGGACGTATCATTCAAGATAGTTTCCAGGCCATTCTGAGAGGTATAGCTTCTAGAGCGAACTTTCCAGCAGTTACTGTACTAGCTGTCATAGTTCCAACGCACCCATTGATCCCGCAATGCTCACATATTCCGGGTATTATCTTTTAGTTGCTTATTTGTATTCCGGCTAAGATACTTTTGTCTTTTGATCTAGCCGAGGGTTGTCATTTAATTCAGCCGCATTCGACCTTTTGTGATCCGCAAAGATATCATAATATAAACTTTGCAGTCCTTTGTCGCATTTATTATTTCTATGACCATTTATATGCTATAAACGATTGATCCTACACACACATTAGCAGCATTTCCTAGACTAGCCAAGTCAAGGACATTACATGCTCATTGTCCCATTTAGGTTGTAGCAGCCATAATTCAGTACAACCTATGTTGTGGTGAATTTAAAAGCACCTATTTGAGAGTAGTCTTTCCTTTGTTTTGCTATAAGCAAAACAAGACCTACAATTAGATATTGTTGCTTAATTTCCAAAGATTGATGAGAAATCTAAATGAATTTGTGTCTATTATTCTACTAGAGTGGAAAGTTGGATTTATCCTTGTTAGATACCTGGATTTTTGTTTCAATTTTGTTTATCTTGATCTTTTATCCATGCTTATGATTTAAAATAGATTTAGTAGATGAAGTCATGCCTCCTAATGTTCTGCTTTTGAGTTATTGAAAATATCATTTAGATCCAGATCAAAAAGACCCCAAAAAGCTAATAAATCAATCATTATTTTAATGAAAATGTGTTAGGCTTGGCTCTATTGCAGCCTAGAGTCAACTCTAGTAACAACATTTTTTGGTGCCGTTGTTGGGGATCAGTTTTGAAGGTTTCCATCCTCCATGGGTGTACGACAAAGCTCAGATCTATTTCTTAATGGTGAACAAGAAGTAGGCAACAAACATTGGTTGCAATCATTCACCTGGCGACTCCTTGGCTCGAAGAATCCAAATGATTCATTGGCGACTCCACTAATTTCAAGATGTCAAGTTCTTTAGCTGCTCGGATCACTGCAATGTTTTCTCCTTTGGATTTTACAAATGTTACTGATTTTCCAAATGTTGTTCCTGATATTAAAGAATGGGGAGATATTCTTCCTAATTTTAGAGAGGATAAGGATGATAATCCTGCTCAACATCTATTAGAGTTCCATCAATGTATGGATCAGTTGGGTATTGAAAATGAAGATGTCTTGATGAAACTGTTCATGTTTACTCTGGGAAGAGATGCTCGCAATTGGTACAAATCACTTCCTCATTCTAATATTTCATCCTTGAAAGAATTTCATGTTGCCTTTAATAAATATTGCAAGAGAATCTATCCAGTTGAGCTCATTTTTGAAAACTGTTGTAATATAAAGTTCACAAAACACATTTATGTAGAATCGGAGCATGATAATGGTTGTGATCAAACACAAGAAGATTCCTTTGATGCAGATCAAGTAGATGAAAAACATGAGGATCTGTAAGCTGTTTTGGTGAGAATGAAGATGACAATTTTGCAAGTGAGAATGAAGAAATCATGGCAGATCCAGAGAACATACAAGAAGGTCAAAGCCAAATTTGTTGTACCAGTCAAAACAAGGAAGATTTGTTTGTCTACAAGGAAATATCTCTGGTGAATGCTGATATAAATGTTCATGAAGTTTTTTGGAAGGTATAATCCTTTTTTATTCTAAAAAAAAGCTAGATCTATGAATCTTATATTTCACAATCAATAGAATATCCTTCTTATGATGTGGATGAAAAAGATCCTTTTGTTGAAGAATTTGATGAAGAGCTATATGAAGCAATCTCTTCTTCTTTGGTCTTGAGAGAAGATCCCATTGATTGCATTCATGATGATGATGTCATGGCTGCTCTAAATGTTAATGAAGATCATATTTGTTGTAGTAGTGAAGAAAAAGAAGATATTATTGCAAGCGAAAATGGAGAAGTGCCTATGGAAAGTTTTGAAATGAATGCATCTAAAAGTTTGTAGGATCGTTAAGCTTCATCTTATTTAGATTCTTTTGAAGATACATTTGAAATCATCTCAGATGTATGTGTTATCCAAAATGAAGATCAACCAATATTTGATGAGTACTCAGATGAAGAAGAGAAGATTTATTTTTCACCATGCATGGAAACTTACAACAGCTTTCCCCCAGTATTTTATGATTATGATCTTGAAAATGATGAGAAACAAATTATTTATTTTCCTTCAGAAAATTTCGTTCAACGAGAAAATTATCAATTGCATTGTGAAAGAAATCAGTCAGTGTATGAAAGTTATGAAGAAGATTTTTGGACAAACGATGAAGGAGATGAGGAGGGATTATTGGAGCAGTTGATCTCTTCTTCATGTTCAACAATTGTTGAGCAACAGACTAGTGAGCCTCAATGTGACATTCTTGAGCCATAAAAATAAAATATCAGTAGTGGAGAAAGTGTGCAAAGGAATCTCATGCAATTTGAACAACATGAATAGGTATGGGATGATTGCAAAAGTTTAATCTCTTTTCCTTTCTATGATCCAGTGGTAGTTTACATGGAGTCAAAATGGAGTAGCAAACTTTCTGTCTTCAACATTTTGGAGATAGAATTTCAGATCATTTTTTGTATGTTCCAAGATCATTTTTTGTATTTTTCAACCTCTAATGTGTTATTTTTTCCCAAATATGGAAGCAAGCTTCATATAGTTAACCAAATGCTTGCATGGATGTATTGGAAATCAATGTATACTTGCGAAAATCAACAGATGATTGGTTAGAATAGAAATATAAATAAATAAGTTTGTTATTCGAGCATTTGTTTTTAGCAGTTTTGTATTCAGTGAGTGGTTTAGTTTCCAGTTAGTGTGCAAATAAATCATGACTATGTAGCCCAATGGAGGCACTGGTGCAAAATTGTTTCATTTGTAGAGATTATGAGTTGTTTTGGTTTGTAGGAATGATTTTCAGAACATGCACAAGTATGGTGACAGGGTTCAGAGTTTGGTAGGGATGATTTCAGAGAAGTAGGATGAAGGCACATGGTCTACTGTTCTTGGTGCTTTGCAGGAAAGCACCATCCCCAGATGGAGCCTATGTTAGGACAAATATTGACATTTCCAAAATTTGTGTCCAACGCCAAATCTTTTGTCAGTTTCACTAGCTTTAAATCCTTGTGTCGTCTAGCGTAAGCTTTTCATTGTCACAAACCTCAAAGTTTTTCGCCATTTTTGTTAAAGCCTCTGATTCTTTGCATCGAACTTTTTCAAAGTATCTTATAATATCAAACAGTCGACGTGGTGAAGTTTACAATTCTTTGGTCTTTTCAGTGGTACCCAAAATGCTAATTTTCTTGAGCTTTACTATCCAAAACATCCATATGTGTTGATAGGGCATCTGGATGCTACTATGTGAACGCTTCTAAGTGTCACACATTGATCCATCCCTATGTTACACATTGATTGATCAAATCTATAGCTATGGTAACGAAGGGCAAGATATTCCCCTTTGTTTCCAGGATTTCTTTATTTTCCATCTTCTATTTTGAGTTATCTTAGAGTAGATCTGTTTGTATGAGAGACCCTTTCCAAACATAAATAGTAATCCTATGTTGAATCTCAATAGCACCAAGAGTTCTAAAGAAAATGTAAATGCTGTAAATGCCAACTCGTGAGCGGATTTGTGAAATTTTGAGCGGTTTAGGAGATTTTGTTGGTTTTGTGGAAGGAATGCACCTTGATTTCGTAAATGGCCGAATTGGTAAAATATTTAACCAAGGGAATGTTCAAAACAATTTCTCATTGAATGGATTGGCATCACATGCTTCTTCATTCTCCTGGTTATCACAGGGTTTTCAATTTCATGGATTGCCTAGAAGTTTATGTACACACAAGTCTCTGCAATAATGAAACTTGCCTTCAAGAGGAGATCGAGATGTTTTGTAAAATAAGGATGACGGGAGAGAAGTCCATTGCAGAGAAAACTCGCAGTAACTTGAAGAAAATGGTATTCATTGATGCCCATATGGAGTTCAACTATTGTGTATAATCTATATATTGCACGATCGACTTGATACAGGGTTTTCTCATTATGCATTTATGACATAATGCATGGGCATCTTTAAACAATGTGGGCCAATAGTACCCTACTCTTAATACTTTGTGAGTAGTGGTGTCTCCACCGAAGTGCCCACCATCCTCACCTGAATGAAGTTCAGATAGTACTTTCTCTACTTCATCCTTTTCCAAACAACGCATGAGAACACTATCAAAATTCTTTCGGAATAATATGTCATTTATCAACTGAAAAGGTGCAGATTTTAGTCTTAATGCTCTTCTCTTTTTTGGGTCAAGATGGTGAAGGGCAGAACCGTGTGTTAAATAAAACTTAATATCATCAAACCAAGAATTAGAAACAACTTGTGTACAGCTGATTTGTTTTCCGTCATGCTAGTTTACAGTTAAGGAATTGATTTGACTTTCTTGTTCTTTAACTGAATCAACAACTAGTGTGCATAGGCCTTGACCCCTGACAATTTGTGCACGAGATATTTCGAGGTCATACTCTTGTAATGATGTCATCCAGTTTGCCTGTTTTTCACCCAATTCCTTTTGGACTAAGATGTTTCTAACAGCAGGATAAGGAACAATGACTTTAGTTTTGGATTTCAGCAAATATGATCGGAAGTGTTTCACTGCTTTAAAAACTGCATAAGCTTGTTGATATACAGCTAGGTAGTTAATCTCTACTCCTTTGAAAGCTGAGCTCATGAAGGCAATGGGGATTTTATTGCTTCCAACATTGTTTTGGGTTAACATAGCAGCATAAGATCAGTCGGAGGCAAAAGTGTAAAGAGTGAAATCTTGCGAGAAATCAGGACTCATCAAGGAAGGGGCTTCTACTATGGATTTTTTGATGGAATCAAAGGCTTGATTTTCCTGTGGTCCCCAATGATACTGAACATCCTTTTTAATTAAATTCTGCAATGGCCTTACCATTTCTGAGAAATTTGGGACAAACTTTCTGACAAAGTTAATCTTGCCTAAAAATGACTGCATAGCTTTCTTGGAAGAGGGAGGGGAAAGTTTAGCAATATCTTGGCTTCTTTCAGGATCAATAATCATTCCATGTTTGGACAATATGAACCCAAGTAATTTGCCTTGCTCAAATGCAAAGACTGATTTCTTAGGATTAAGAGATATGCCATACTTGCGGCATCGTTCTAGGGCTGCCCTGAGGTGAGACAAATGATCTTTCTTATTTTTAGAGAAAACTGTTACATCATCAAGATAGACCACTACTGATTGATTTAGGAGACCATGAAAATCAATGTCCATTGCTCTCTGGAAAGTGGCCTCGAAATTTATAAGCCCAAAAGGCATCTTTCTGTAGGCATAAGTACCCCACGGCGTACGAAATGTGGTTTTGAGTTGGTCCAAGGGAGACATGAGGACTTGGTTGTATCCCGAAAAACCATCTAACAAACATAGTCTTTCGGAACCGGAAACTTGTTGAAGTATCTATTCCATTGGAGGAACAAGCTAATTATCTTTGTCTGATGCTCGGTTTAAGTTACGAAAGTTGACACAGAGTCGAATTTCGCCACTTTTCTTCCTAACAGGGACTAGATTAGATACCCATTGTGTGTGTCTCACTGGGAAAATTATCTTTGCATTCAATGATTTATTTAGTTCTTTCTTGACAGTGGGTTCCAACTTAGGGTGCATATTCCTTAGCTTTTGCTGAAAAGGTTGGGTCTGGGGTTTCATGGGAATGACATGTTGTATGATATTAGGATCAAACGTTTTTAAATCATCATATGTCCAGGCAAAAATGTCTTTAAATTATTTAAACAATTTTATAAAGGTAGACCATTCTTGCTCGAAACATCCCGTTCCCAAATTAATGTTTTCCGAATTTTCCTTAGTCCCTAGGTTGACCATTTCATAAATCAAAGAAGAATTGTTTGTTTTACAATTTATTGACACTCTAAATTTATCATGCAGGTCATAAAAAATTTCTAGTCTTACAACAGATCTGGGGATAGAGTTTACCAGGTCCGATGTCGATTTAGGAGATCTAGGATTTGATATTACCATGAAGTTGCAGAGGTTTTCATCGTGAATGCCTTCATCGATAATTGAACCTTGGAAAGTGTCCTCCATATGAGAGAAGTTGATGATCTGTTGATCATTGTCGAACACTCTCCAGTTGGTGATGTTGTTCGGGATTGATGGCCTAAACAATAATTCAATTGAAAATGCATTCGGAGAAAGACCTTCTGCGGGTGAAAGTTTAGAAGCGACATTAGCCAATAAATCAACCTCCGAATTACTTAGTCTAGGAATGGAATTGATGTTAAATGCTGAAAATTTTTGTATCAAACTCCATACCTTGGTTTGGTAACTTTTCAAATGTGGTGATAAGCAATGTATGGAGTTTCTTACCTACCTGACCATGATTTCTGAATCACCGAACACTATTAATTTTCTCACATCCATATCCAAAGCTTTCTTAAGCCCTTGTAGAAGTGCTTCATATTCGATAGTGTTGTTAGTGCACTCGAACTCTAATAGACAGGAAATGAAAGTCTTATTACCTATGGGGTCGATGAGTACACATCCTGCACCGACTCCTTCTTTGGATTTGGATCCGTCGAAGTATAGTGATCATATATGAGCTTCGTCAACAGTGTTTGGCACATTTGAAAAAGATGGTGACTGCGTACAGGTAATGAGTTCTGATTCTTGCCCAGGATCGGTGATGGGGGAAATTTCAGTGACGAAGTTACCAAAGAAGGTGTTCATTCCCTGCATTTCAAGTGAATTAGTAGATGAAGTAAAAGGTTCATTTGAATCATTTAGATCTATCACGGTTTGCTTGAGATAGCGTTCACGGTTAATTCTAATTCTATTTGGTTGTCCATTTTCTAGCAGCGAAAAATGAGACCAATCAGTTGCAAAATAACCATGAAGTTGCTCGGACCAATCCCTACTCAAGAACAAACCATAGACTTCAAGGATGTCAACAACAATGATGTCAATAATTTGGTGAACCTTAGGATTAGAAGATAGCCTAACCAACACATTCTTAAGTTCACTGATTACCTTAACGTTCTTCTGATCAAGCTAAATGATTTTGAGACTAGAAGGCTGAACTTATGCGTTAATTTTTTGGCAAACAAATAAAGGTATAACATTTGATGAAACGCCAAAACCTACCATGCAATTATGTACATTTCTATTGAAAATTTCAAAAGTCAGTAAGAAAGGTGGGACATTTTTATGAGTATTAACAACAAAATTCTCATGATTTTTTGTCGTTGTCCCTGAAACAATTTTATCTACATTTGATACAGTTTTTTCAGACGAGTCCCTTTTATCAGGAAGTTTGGGTGTGGTTTTAGTAGGGATCTATTTTGTTGTTTTAGAAATGATTTGTGTAGTCTTCTTGCTGCTAGGATCGATGTTCTTATTGTTTTCTGCAATATTTTGAAGCATTTTTTGCAGAATTAGAGGAAATTTCAAAAGCTCATAAACAGAAATATTAGCTCTTAGTTTTTTCATATCTTCAATCAAGTCATATTCTAAGACTGTAGCTACTAAACTTTGTTTTATTTCAGCTTGCTTAGGCTATTTTGGAGGCACATTATTACTCATTTTGGAAGACAATTTACTTTGTGTTTTGATCCTTGTTTTGTAAGGGTGGACAGTTTCAAAGTTTGCTTGGAAAATACTGTTAGAAAAGTGTCCGGAGATATTGGGAGATGACTCCTCTTCTTCAGCTACTTCTTCCTCATCTACATCTTCAGAACTCTAAGGAGGGGCAAAGTTATCATGTGCTTCCATAATAGTTTGCAAAGCGTACTGTAAGCTTTCGAAATTGAGACCTTCAGTGGTTGGATTTGGCCGATTAGGAGGAAAAGGCTTTCTGAAAGGAGGTTTAAAAATTCCTTTGCTTGAGGATGCATCTTCGGCTGATCTCTTCATGTCTACAAATTGATTTGATAATTTTTGGACAACCTTTTGCGGGCTCTCTAATTCTAAAGTTTCTGGTTGGCTTTTGGCTTGGGGAGGCCTAGTAAAGATTTATATTTTCTTCTTAGAAGATGGGGCTATTTCAGTTTCACTATTGAGATTATCTTTCAAGCTTAATATATCCTTTTCGATTTTTCTTTCCTCCTTGAAAGCTTCCAGTAATGTAGACTTCTTAGACCTTTTAACCCAAATTGCTACATTATTATGTAGAGCTTTAGTGTAATATGCAACAATAAGACTTTCAGCAGGCATTGAATTAGTGAGAATTCGGTTTTTTAACGTAAGGAACCTTTGGTTAAAATCCTTTACTTTCTCCTTAGCGTTCATTTTTAGGCTGGAGAGTTCCATAACCAAAACTTCAAGAGATTTGTCATCTCCAAATTTCTCTAAGAAACAGATTTCGAATTTTTCCCAAGAGACAATGGTTTGTGGTTGTTGGGCGAAATACCATGTAGAGGCATTGCCCTCGAATGTATAAGGAAAGAGTCTACATACTACATCTTCATGTTCTACACTTCAGAATCTAATGGCCAACATAAACTTCTTTATGTGGTCTTTGACAGATTTCTTAGAATGCGGGTCAAATTTAGGTAACCATTTCTTCGGGTGCTTTGGTAATGGGTGTTGGGGTCTGGGTACAACCACGACATCTTGATCGAGCCAAGGTCTAGTAGGATTGCTTTGGTTTTCCATGGGTGTAGGTGGTGTTGAAGGCTGAGATGGTTCAGATGAGGAACTACCTTCATCAGAGGATCCTCCTCCTAAAGAGGATGGAGATGAGTGAGGTAGGGAAGGTGGAATACCAGATCCCCCAGCTCCGAGGACAGGTGTCTCAGTAGGATTGGTAGTATTATCTCCTAAAGGGTTTAAACGCAGACCAGTGCCTTCAAGTTGTTCTCTAATATCAGAGAAATCTAAAGGTTGATTAAGTGGCCTACCAGGTTGTCTGATGCGGGCCAAGGAACTATTTGTCCTTATGATTGACTGTCGAATAATTTCTTGTACATCGACCCCTTGAGGATTTGGTGTTACCGGCTCAACGGGAATCTGAGGATTTTTGTTCGAGGTAGTTGTTGTTTCAAAAGTAACGTTGTTGTTTGAGTGACTTCATGTTACTATAGGGGAGCAAGTGTGTGGGGGAGGAGTCTTGCGACTTCCACGTGCCATCAATTATATTTAGGCCCTTCTTCTAGCGGTTGGCGGTCGAAATTGACCATCCATTAACTGGAAGAACGAGTCTGGTCCGGGGTTGTCTAAGTAACCCAAGTCGTTTGGTGTAACTCGTTTTGACGGATTTAATGGCTCCGCTAGCCAATCTAAAATCCTAAAAAAAAAGAAAAACAAACAAAGGAAGGGAATAACCAATTAATTGCTAAACACTATATTATATATGTATATATACTCTAATATAACTATCGTAGGAATATTTAAGAAGAAAATATACAAATCTCACTTATGTACATCATTTACAAATTGCAAGTTTTAATCAAAACTTATGAAATCAATTTGAAAAATGATTGCTTTTAAGGAGAAGATAAAGAAAGCACATTTAAATCTTTTCTGTTTTCTAACTATTCTCGAATTGAATAAACTATGGAACGCAGATGTGCAGGTAGTCAAAAGTTGAACCAAACATTTTGGTTTCATTAATATGTAAATGCCAGAATTTGAGAAACACAAAGGAGCTAACCTATTGTTAGTTAGTGAGGTGTATCCAAGCGTTTGTATGAGTGAAGAACATCCAACTGCCAAGCCCAAGAGAAAAGTCTGCAATAGACTTTATGATTGTTCTAAATAAATTTAAAACCTGTATTGGCAGTTGAGGTTTAATGACAGAGGAGAATACACAAGTTGAACCCAGTTATCTTATAATTGCACATAATTACAGCAAGATAAATCTTAGTATAACTTATTGCATTTCATCATTCAACTAAAATTCAAAGATAAATCCTATCATTCGAATTGGAGATATGATCACAGTATTTATATATGGAGTAGAAAATTATAGACGATATCTTATAACATAAGTATCCCAATAATAATAGATCATTAAGTCTAAAGCTATTAGACCTATTAATATATCAGGATTAATAAAACATAAATGAAAACATCATTTACAAAAGGCTAAAGCCAAAATGCATATATGTTGTTTCATTAAGTCTTGGAATCACTCGTCCATCTTATACCCTAGGCCAAGATGATTTCTTTTACAAAATATAGAGTATTTAAAGAGTTTATGAAATCTAAACTTCCTATCTTCTAAGATAGGATCAGATCTCAAAAGATCTAAACATTACAAATATAGAGGGCCTAGAGCCACTCATGATCTAACTATATCTTCAAAATTTGTGAAAGTTTTCTCCTGTTTACAAAATAAACAAAAGGAGATAGTTAATCAACTAAGTCGAGCATGTTCCATCCCATAAGATCAGCACCAGATACACCTTGTCCTGAAAAAACGAAATGGGAGCAAGTTAAATATTTTATTAACTAACAATTTCTAAATTTTATATGAAAAATGACTTGGCTACAAAATCTCTCAATTCTGTAGCCAGTCTTATTATTGGTAACAGAAATCCAAATTGATCAAATTTGATTAGAAAAACAACAAAGAAAGCATGATTGTAACAAAAATCAATCTTACCATTTAACTAATAACAAAAAATAGATCACGATATCTCAGAATATATCATGGCCTTTACACTGTCAACAGTTTTTATAACAATATTGCCTATCCTTTTTAGACGCCTCGTTTATCTCTATTCATTTGCCTTGAGTTCATGATTTTGGTTTGTCGACGATTCATTGTAAGTCGTGAGAGCTTTGATCCTTGCTTGGAGAATGGGGATATCTGTATAGTACTTCCCTATCCAATGCAAGCAGACTTCGCAGTGATCAGTAGGGGCGATCTATTGAGAAATCATATAATTGGGTGCCAAAACATCAATGCTGCCCGTTATCGGCCTTTGACCAAGATTAATACCAATAAACCCTTTGCTATATTTTAGACACGGTGGGAGATTATTGACATAATCGAATGGTTGATTAGGATCTGATTTGGGACAATTCGAATCTTCCTCTTCTAGAAACCTTTCAATATCGGGGTTTGAATCCTCATGGATATCGACCGAATCAATTGAGCTCACATGAGGCTTGGATTTATTATGCAGACTCCTTGAAATGAGTCAACCAGCCCTCTTATTATGAAACCCTAACATTGCTTGATTCTTTTTTGACTATTTGCAAGGGTTTTTACTGTCGGATTTTATAGTAGGGTTAGGGCATACAATCGGTTCATGCACATGAGTTTCTATAAACTCAGCACTAATACCCTGTTGCCCACATAAAAGTTGATTGAGCAATGCCCCTTCATGAGGTTTTTTATCCAAAAACTCTGGCTTGCCACTTGAGAAATCAAGAGGTTTTTCTATCATAGGCTTATCCATCACAGGGGTTTCTATAGGATTTTCTGTAACAAAACCATTTCAAGCTAAGAACCTGTTCCAATCGTCACCCAGGGTTTTCAAACGATGAGCCAATAGTAATTTAATCAAGCCATGGTGAAAGAGGCTAGAATCTAGGTTCTGCTTCTTGTATCTCTTCGACATTTTATATAGACTCCTTAGCAAGTAAAACGACACATTTAAATGGAATCCAATAAAATGCATGAGCAATCATACATGGTAAAGGAAAACTAGGCCATAATGGCCTTCACAAGTAATAAATTGTTTTAAAACTACTAACAGACCATGCCATCTAACCTTGAGCAGGGAGACCATAATACCTTTTCCACAACAACCAATCTTTCTGGAGGTGATGAAAAGACTCCAGGGTACTTCGTCCAATTTCAAATTTTTGAACCACTTTTGACCAGTGAGAGGGAGCCATGTTGCTTCACTCAAAAAATCTTCGGTGATCTCCAACTGCAAATCACCAACCTTTGCTCTGTATCCATCAAACGTTAGGGAAAATTCTTTGGCCACTTGCAAGTTATACCCCTGGAACTTCTTAATAAACATATCCCAACCCTGGCTCTTCAGATCCTCACTCGCATCATCATAAAGCAACAATGTTTGAGAGCCATTTGGCTCTATTCGACGACAGGGGCCATTAAGGGTTCAAACAGATTGTAACAAGGGCCACCCGAACTAACTGTGGACTTAGGAGGTAGAAATAAAAGAGGCAAGTCTGAGCTGATACGACAGAAACAAAACTAGCAACACACCAGTGTGATCATAACATAAGCATAATGATTTCAATCATGAAATTCAGGTGTTTCTGGTAATGAACATTTTGAGTACAGAGGATAACACAAGACCTTAGCTCGTAATGACAGGCCTATCAATTCAACCTGCCAGCTAAAATGAAGTACAGGATACGATCCTGGTGCGTTTAATTCCCACGACATGTAATGGGTATATTCGTTTTGCAAAGGTTAGGAATGGATATGTTTCTACAAAACAAAAGCAAATCGGTTTTTGGTATATTTACAAAGGATCCAAAAGATTAGTTTATAGTCCAAGATCAACTCAACATAAGTATTTCATCGATATATGATAAGATCAAAAAAAAGAAAAATCATTAAAATGAGGTAGATGTAAGCACATTGACCCCTTTTTTTTTTAAAACACAAGCCTTGGATAGAATTAAAATGCGAAATCAAGTTTTAATGCTCGATTCATGCTTACAGTCATGAATCAAGCATGAAAATGCAAGATAAAAATAAAACAAGAATAATCAAACATTATTTTTATAACCCAATAATCACCCTCAAATAGTGATATTTACAGGATGAGGTGAAGGCAGCTACAGGAGGTGTCATTTTTCATTCACAATAGCAAAAACATGTAGGTCTTCCAACAAGATCACCATCGAATCTCATCATATAAACGTTTGCATCTTCGTTATTATCATTAGGCACGGGGGATCCCTGATTTCCCCCAGGCACATTCATGGATGAGGAAGCTTGTGCCATATTTTTCCCTTGTGGAAAATGGTTGGTTAACACGATAGGTTGTTGTTGTGGCAATAGCTTTTGGGATTCCTCAAGCTGAGGGCATTGGTAGGTCAAGTGGTCATCCATGCAAAGATTACACAGAAACTTCACATTCCTCTTTTCATTTTTACCCTCGCCATCATTATTCACAACCTTCTTATCCCCCTTACCCTTGTTGTTTTTAGATTTCCTCTTTCCCTCAGATTTTTGGTTACCCTTGGGATTCGTTGATTGCACACTGTGTACATCCAATGTTTAGGTTACAAGGGCAGTCGAACTAGGAGTTTATTTAGCCATATTCTGTTGAATCGATAACTGATGTAACTAATTAGTCAACTGATCTATGGGCTTGCTCTATGTTGAGCCTACTATTCCATGGACGTGAGGCCCATACTTCTATTTGGTCTTGTTGAAAGTAGACCGTGGTGCATTCGACAAGATCTCCTACATCATATCGGATTGAGAGTAAATCAACTCTAGTTTTTGGGCTCTTGTGATAGCCTCTTCTTCGGAAAAAACCCCAGATGTCACGATGTCTTTGGATACACAAGGAACCAAGAACTTTAGGAACCACTCGAGTAAAAATGTGCAAGGTACCATAACTTTGATCAAGCTCTTTCGTCGATGCCATTCTTGGATGAGATCCGAGATATGGACGACTTTTTTTTGCTTGAAGTTGGTCAACAACTCGGTGTCAGCATCGTATCTTACCAGTAACTGGAAATCATTTAAGAAAACCATAGTCAGGTCGTTAAAGTAAGCTTACTTCGAGTTATCGAGCTCGATATACCATTTTGTGACACCCTCTATAAGAGTGTGTTGAAATAAACACAACTGAACGGAGTCATCCTTTAACGAGTTGGAAGAGCACTATAAATGGAATGTCGTAACATGATCACCTGGATCTTCGTTAGGATTGCCTTCAAACTTAGGAGTGTCTGAGGGAAACTTAGTTGGCATGGGGGGCCAACACGGATCATGACAGATCATGTCATTCAACAACCTCGACAAGTATGGAAAATGCAAAGTTTCTAGGAAATGTGGTCTAGGTTGTGGTGGATTCAAAGGAAAAGAGGGGTCTGGATTTTGACTGGCACTAGGTTGCAAGGAAAATTTTGCCTGTTGGCCATGGTTTTGGTAGAAACCATAGTGGCCCTGGCCAGTAAAAGGAGTTTTTGCTTGATTCTGTATCGTGGGATGATTCCCGTAGTTGGATGACATGCCTTCTATAGGTATTGCTCCCTGTACGTTATTCCAAGGACCTTGGTTGGAGATTCCCCTAGCTGACCCTCCTGGCATAGGTACTGAACTCTGCCTGGGGTTCCACTGAGTGTGGGAGGGGTTTCCCCCGATCAAATCCCTTGTGAAGGAAATGAGCCATGCCAGGGATTTCTAAGACCTTGTGAGGAGTAAACTCTTTACATCACTCCCTATGAAGGAATGAAGCCTTGCATAGGGTTTGCTTGAACTAAGACGGGGTTTCCCCCTACCGAGAAAGCAGATGATGAGAAAGCATTATTTCAAAACACAATGAACAAAGAAAAAGGGATAGACCCTATCAGAGTCATATAGGATTGAGATCCAATACTCCCCCCACTGAACAAACTAGAGTTGGTGTTAAGCTTGATTGGCTATTGGAAAGAACCTCTGAGTGAAGGGGATGGAGGAGGGATATGATCCCCACTGTAAGGGATAGCATTAAATGGGGAAGTGGTGCACATGACATATCCTTGTAAGGGAGAATTAGAGCTCCCTTCCCTCAAACCAATAGTTTGTAGAGTAGAGTAGGTTAATATTGAACTATATTCGAAACCCAGCATCCCATAAGAAAAGGGAGTGCCATACACATTCTGGATAGAGGGAAAAATGATCATAGTCATTGAAGGGACGATGCCACTGCCCGAAGTAGTGGGTTTCTAGAGAGTTGTAGTCCTGATAGGTGGAGGTGGGGGAGGAGGCATGACACCCTTTCCTGTGACAATCGAGATGGGAGTATGAGGACTCCTAGAAGAAGTAGCACTAGTTTCTTCCATCGTCGCTCGTCTAAAAAAATGGCGTTCAAGTGAAGTCACCTCAGGAGGGACTATCTGAATAAGAAGCGACATTGATAAGTTAGTGATCAAAGGGTTTACGGACCTGAATCCTTCAGCTTCGAGGTTATAAAAAGTGGACTCCTCTGGTGTAGGAAAGTCTTCTCTAGGAGTTGGCTTAGGTATAGTTTCCTGTGGCCCGATAGCTTCAAATGAACCCTCTTGATCTAGCTCGCGCTTCAACGGTGGTGGAGGTGGCTCCAAATTAATCGATGGCAATCCCTGAAGCCTACGTGAACAACAAAGTTGTTGATATTCCACCTTGTGAAATGATCAACCAACACTCTAAGGTTAAGCTAGCATGAAACACAGAGCACCCACTAAAAATTTCCTAATGGAAAATCAAGCAAACAATTGACTGGCAGGAAGAATAGTTACGTCAATCGACACTAGAGAAACTTATTGGTGAAAGTGTAACTAGAACACGGAAACACCCTCCAGGTATAATCTACAAAGTGTGATATGACGTTTGCACTAGGTACCACGGTTTACCCCCATAGTCACCCGTGTAAGTCCTTATCTTTCCATCTCGCAATCATTCACTAGGTGGGTATAGTCAACAGTCGGGTTGATCGTAATGAGTAGGATAAAAACGTCTAAAGCCTTTCAAGGGTACCAAAAGAAAATGTTCTGGAAGACAACTAAGAATCTTGAACAGATTCGAGTTCCATGAGGCTCCGTAGTCAAATGCAATCAACGTAAATCCCAAGAATGACCCTCAATATAAGATCCCCACTATGCTTGGTCCAGCTTTGGAGGGGTTATCTCATCTTCCTTTCCTCATGTGACCTCGTGTTTAGCCCATGTGTTAGAGGGGGGTCCTGGTTGACTCTTACAAAACTAGACTCTAACACTCTCTATCACAAGCTCTTATGTTTGTCTAAGTGACCTTGAAGATTTTCCTCCGCGCACCTATTTCAAGGCCCTAAAGCCTAGACTACTTGGTGAAACCTATAAACAAAAGTCTAGTTGATTTTAAGTGTTAATCGTCGATTTTAAGTAGTTTGATTTACTCAAAAGGGTACAGACGTGCAACTTATGGTATTTTCAAGAGACGAAAGAGAAGCAATAAAATCTTTAGAACATTCGTGCAAAAAGCAAACTAGGTTCTACAACTGAGAAATTGCTTTTAATCTTTGTAAATGCAAACTTTTCGAAGTATAGTCCAAGATCCCAAAATGCAAAAAGTTTCCTAGAATGCGCTTTTCGTTTTACAATGCAAATGACAACTACTAAACTTTCAAGGAAATAGCAAAGAAGGAACTTTAGAAATTGAAGTCTTTTGTTTTGTAATAAACAGCCTATGCTACAACTACCAAACAAAAATGCATAACTAAATGCAACTACATTTTTTTTTTTTTGAATTCTTATAAAAGAAAATCACAAGTAAATGATATTTTTTCGTTTTTCAAAGAACAAACAAGGTAAAGAACAAATAAACCCAAGACTAACACATATCCTAATCCACTACTTGAAAGCAGGGATTCGCTGGAATCCACAGGAGGATCTAACACTTATAAGTTCACCCTAAACACTAAAAGCAAACAAAAGAAATAAAGAAACAAGAAGGGTTCTTTACAAACTGTAAAATAAACTGAATCTTTAACTCAACCAAACACAATCAACAGAGGCCCTGAAGAGTTCATGAAGGCCTGAGAAGCAAAGAGATTCTTTCAAGGAAAGAAAAATTATTTTTAAAAACCCTTCCAAAACGCAGAGATGTGTGTTGTGCACGAGCAGCCTGCGTATGTACGTGGGTTGTATACTATGAAAAATGTGTATGTACACGTGCTATACAGAGGACATAGCATGTACACCTCTGCAAATTTTCAAAAAAGAAAATTGTTTGGACAGACAGCCAGGTAGGGAAGGCTGGTAGGAACCTGGAAGGTGACTAGACACCCTAATTGACTCAATAAACTTATAAAACTCAAAAATAAACTGAAAAAAAAAAAAAAAATCAAATCAAACCAAAATATCTCACTAAGACCCTGAAGAGACTCCCCAGTCGAGTCGCCAATTCTGCTATGGGGAAAATCCCCCTAAATTGGGTATGAGGAATAGGCAGAGCGATAAATCCCTTAAAAGACTCATCTACCTTTAATATACCCCAAAACCATCTAAACTAAGTGATAAGAGAAAGAGGAAAGAGAGTGTTAATGAGTGCACCTTCAATCCTTACAGTTGGTGTGGACCTCTTTCGCTTGTTGTTGCCTCCTAGATCACAGATCACCTCCCAAAGCTTACCTACAAAGGGTTAGGAATACAATGCAATAACATATACAATCTCTAATAATCACTTTAAAAGCATAAATATATATATAAATGATCAAATTAACAAGAACATGTAAACATAGGGGTTTGGGACAAATATAATCTCTTTTATTCAAATTCAAGATAAAAAAAGGTTACAACCTTCGTTGGTGACCGCTCTACGAACCAAGTCTAGGATCCTCTGTCATGGCTTCAAGTGCATCAATCCCACATTATATTATCACAACCAACATACCATCAAGGGAAGGAGGAAGGGTTGCATAGGGAGAATGGTTGGAGGGGAAAGTTGAGGCTAAAACTCAAAGCAAGATGCAAATATTGGGAAATGAAAGGGAAGGGATTTTGGCAGAGTTTTCTTATCCTCTTGTTCATGTGTCTAAATGACTCCCCAATAACTCTTTTTATATGAGAAAAATATGGTTGTTCAGTTTGGGGATGGGATACAAGGGGTAAAATGGTTAGGAAACCCTTCATAGCCCGTAAACTTCATCGAATTCTGCACAATTTTATATTTTTTGCAACTTTTGGAGGTAAACGCGGGGCTAACTAGCATGCAACACACATGTGTACGCGAGCTAACTAGCATGCATCACGCATGTGTACGTAGGATATTAGTGTAACATACCCGACCACCCAGGCTGGGTCATGCCACCTAAAAACTTTCATGCTCTGATATCCATATTGTAACATACCCGACCTTCTAGGCCAACCATGCCAACTCCATAAAAAAAGCAATACCATCTGTATATATATATATATATATATATATATATATATATATATATAACTTAAGCATAAAAACATATTCTACAAACACACAGATTCATGCGGAAATAACAGTAAAATATACATGCAGCATACACATGCAAAACCCAGGAACATAAACACATGTATAAATACACCGCATGTAAATTAATACACAATTGATACTTATCTTTTATAGAAGACCACCAACTGTGTGCAGACCTTCCATGATCCTCCCAGCCTTATACCACACTGCTCAGGACTCTCAGTAGTGGGTCACCCTCGAGCTGGGACTAAACTCCACCTAGGTAAAGGAATTCTTAGGCTAAGTTGAGACAATACAGAAAACAAGAAGAATTTTTTCCCAGGAGCCAACTCAAACTACAAGCCTACAGTCTCACATTCCCCACATGCCTATCCAACCCCAGGAATTGTGCCCCTTATTTGATCAACAGTCCTTCGGCTACCCCACTTCTCTTCCAGGGCTTCAGTAACATGCCAAACAGGAAGTCTCATAGCACTATAGTTGCAATTAGGCTCCCTCAAGAAATCACTTTCCCAACAATTCTCTCACCTAGAGAGAGTTTCTCACATGCCTAAAAACCTGGCTCTTCAATCCACGGGCCTGGCAACTCGCCTCTTCAATCCCTCGAGCATGAAAAATTGTTTCTTCAATTCAGTGCTTAAGTCAACCAGTTACAAGGAATGGTGAAGACAACAACAACGTTTAGTTAAGGCACAAGTGATGGAAACAATAACTTTCAGGGCATGGGACAGATGTCGCTCACAATGAAAAGGTACAACACTGGCTCAGGTAGGTACAAGAGCATTGTACATCCCAGGAGGGATACCATTTTCTGTTGATAACAGGAAAGTATAGGTAACACAAGAGTGTGTGCAAGCTACAAGAGTGAGTGAATGATGCAGAGGTCGACTCATGGAGAGCATGGCTGAGTGAGTCAATGATTTTTTCCCTGGGAAACAAACTAAATTCCCCCACACTTATTTTCATGCGCCCTTGATGACACATGGCTCTCAAGGAGCTCGTTTATCTCCACTTGGGATTCATGCTCTTTCCCACAAGAACTTAGGATAAAATAATTATCCTCACCACAGTATTTAGGAATAATATTATAATGTTCCTTTGGCAATAAGACCTCTAGCTTAGCCCCCTTTCCTAAGCTCTTAGCCCCTTCCTTTCCCTTCCCAGTGTATTTTAGTCCCCCATAATCTTTTATCATGGTTAGTCTACACGAAACGATGTATTGTATTAATGATATGAGTGTTTACATATATAGAAATAGGCTCACTAGCCTTTAGCATCTAGGCTCTCCGGCCTAATCATCACATAAGCCTCCTGGCCTATAATAAACTGGCTCACCAACTTATAAAACATATTTACATTTACAATTGGGGCTCGGTCTTGGGGTGTTACATTTCTCTCCCCTTATTTATGCATTTTCCTCAGTGCATTATATACCATGTACAATTAAAATTCTTCAAAAAGCTCCAAGCCTTTTCTATTGGAGGCTTGTTATCCACTTGGTGCTCTACTTTCAAGCACCAATTCTGTTGGTTGTGGAGCCTGATTATCTTCCTAATTCAGAGGTCTTTTACTTTCAACCATGTTTATACCCCATGAAGTATTTACACCCCATAAGTGTGTACACTCTTCCACGTGGGGGTGTACCCCCTCTGCAGGGTCTGGGGGGGCTATCCCCCTGGTTCGGGGGTTCGGGGGCGAAGCCCCTAAAGGAAAAAATTCCTTGTAAATGTATATTGTAATTTCATTGTAAATCTGGACCGTTCATTATAAGGTCACAGATCTAACGATAGAGATTATGTTAGGGTTTTTTTCCCTAGAAGGCAACCCTCTTTTATGAGGGAAATGTATTGCGGCTATGTTTGATGGTGAATATTGTATTCTGAGATAGGAGACTGTGAGAGAAAGGAGAGGAAGTTATAGTGGGTTTGTATTAGATTGTATCCCTTCATATCCTGGAAAATAATAAAGGAAGGACCTGGCAATTTCTCTGGTGGACGTAGCCTACACTGGGTGAACCACGTAGATCTGTGTCTCTCTTGTATTGTGTTTCTTCTGTGTTTTGTTTTCACATTTGTTTTATTTTATTACTCTGTGGTCCTATTTTTCTAACAACTGGTATTAGAGCGAAAGGTAACTCGCAGGAAAAGAGGGTTCCTGGTTCGAGTGGGAGAAATGTCGGAAGATGGAAAGTTTAGGGTCGAGAAATTTAACAGCCAAAACTACCAATTATGGAAGATGCAGATGGAAGACTATTTATATCAAAAGGATCTATTCCTACCATTGGGCGGAATAGCAAAGAAGTCATCGGCTACGAAGGATGAAGAATGGGAGATTCTTGACAGAAAGGCTCTAGGAACGATACGACTGAGCCTAGCAGCGTCGATGGATTTTAATATTTCCAAAGAAAAGACAACGAAGGGTTTCATGGACACATTGGCCAAATTGTATGAAAAACCCTCGGCATCCAATAAGGTATTTCTAATGAAGAGATCATTTAATATGAAGATATCGGAAGGTGGGTCAGTTGCAGATCATTTAAATGATTTTAATATGGTTACTAATCAACTAAGTTCTGTAAAAGTAGACTTTGATGATGAGGGGCTCTTCTAATCTTGTGCTCATTTCCAGAAAGCTGGAACAGCTTGGTCATGGCTATAAGTAACTCTATCTCTAGTTCAAATACTTTAAAATTTGATGATGTTGTTGGTGTTATCCTTAGTGAGGAAATGTGACGGAAAATAACTGGGGAGACATTAGGAAATGTGTTGAACATGGAGAACAGGGGAAGACAAAAGGATAAAGGAAAGGGTTTCGAGAACCGTGGGAATTCTAGGAAGGGCAGATCCAAATCTAGACTTGGAAAGATAGAGCATTGGAATTGTGGGACGAAAGGACATCTGAAGAAAGACTGCAGAGCTCCAAAGAAACAAAGAGATGGATAGCAGGAGAGAAATCAGGATGCAAATGTAACAGGTGATGTGTTACAAGATGCTTTGATTCTTTCTGTAGATAATATTTCTGAGTCTTAGGTAGTAGATTCAGGGGCTTCATTTCATGCCACACCCCATAGGAAAATTTTTCTAGATTATGTTCAAGGTGATTTTGGACAGGTTCATTTGGGTGACAATGCACCATGCAAAATTGTTGGATTGGGAAAGGTAAAAATAAAGCAATGCAATGGAAACCAATGGTTGTTGAAAGAGGTAAGACATGTTCCATATTTAAGGAAAAATCTAATTTCAATAGGGCAGTTGGCAAGTGAAGGTTGTGTATCCATATTTACAGATAAAACGTGGAAGGTCATCAAAGGATCATTGGTGATAGAGAAAGGAGAGAAGGTAGGTACATTGTATTTATGTACTGGTAATACCGACTCTTCTATATCTTTAGCTTCTACAGGAGTGGATACAGCACTGTGGAATCATAGGCTGGGACACATGAGTGAGAAGGGTATGCAGATCCTTCACAAAAGAAATTTTTTGTCAGATCTTAAACAAATTGATTTGGACTTATGTGAGCATTGTGTTTATGGAAAACAAAAGAGAGTCAGATTTCTCAGAGTCAGAAA
>ML793786.1:259167-278552 GCA_009831015.1 Picea engelmannii
CACAGGGTATGTTTTTACTATAGGTGGAACAACAGTAAGTTGGATTTTGAAACTGTAAAAGGTTGTTGCACTTTCAACAACAGAGGCAGAGTATGTTGCTGCTACAGAGGCTAGTAAAGAGATGATTTGGTTACAAAGGTTTACGGAGGAATTGGGAAAGACGCAGGGGAATAACAGGTTGTACTTTGACAGTGAGAGTGCAATTCATATTGAAAAGAACTCAGCCTTCCATTCGAAGACTAATAATATATAGTTGAGGTACCACTTCATACGATCCGCCTTGGAAGATGGACATTTGAAGTTGGAAAAGATACACACTAGCCAAAATCCTGCAGATATGTTAACAAAGGGAGTAACCAGTGAGAAACTAAGTTCCTGCTCAGTTTCAGTTGGTCTTAAAGAATGAAGATGAAGATGAGGAATTTGCTAGGTCCAAGAAGGTTCAGAGTCCAGCATATACAGCAGCGGTGGAGTTGTTGAGATCAGTCTCCAAGTGGGAGATTGTTGGTTGAGGAGCCTGATTATCTTCCTGATTCAAAGGTCTTTTACTTTTAGCCGTGTTTATACCCCATGAAGTATTTACACCCCAGAAGTATGTACACTCTTCCACGTGGGGGAGTACAGAGGGGGGGTACCCCCTCTGCGGGGTCCAAGGAGGCTATCCCCCTGGCTGGGGGGTTCGGGGGAAGTGTCCCCCGATGGGGGTTCGAGGGAGAAGCCCCCGAAGGAAAAAATGCCTTGTAAATGTATATTGTAATTTCATTGTAAATCTGGACCGTTCATTATAAGGTCGCAGATCTAACAATAGAGATTATGTTAGGGTTTTTTTCCCTAGAAGGCAACCCTCTTTTATGAGGGAAATGTATTGTGGCTATGGTTGATGGCGAATATTGTATTCTGAGATAGGAGACTGTGAGAGAAAAAGAGGAAGTTACAATGGGTTTGTTGTAGGTTGTATCCCTTCATATGCTGGATAATAATAAAGGAAGGACCTGGCAATTTCTCTGGTGGACGTAGCCCACACTGGGTGAACCATGTAAATCTGTGTCTCTCTTGTATTATGTATCTTCTGTGTTTTGTTTCCGCATTTGTTTTATTTTATTTCTCTGCAGTCCTATTTTTCTAAAAAAATCTTGTATTCATACTACAGCTAGAAATCATTTACTCTATTCCATATAGTTGCTTCATGAAATGAATCAGTTCATTGTTCCATTTGACATACCCTTGTTATGACAACTACCATGCCATAAGCACTCCTGAGTTGCCTCTTCCTTATTGAACTCACCCTTCCAGGCTCATGCATCCCTTCACTGCTACACAGTCCTTCAACAATCCATATTGCCAAGGCTTTCACACACAAGGAGAGTGCCAACCAATTATTAGAACCGCACCAAGGTTCTACATTTATAGGGATCCAATGTCTTCACAGTAGTTTTTCTTTCCAAGCATTCCAACTTTAATCAATTTTGTCTCATCTCCATCACACATATGCAGTTATCATGGGAGAACATTATAAAAAAAATCATTTAGAACCCAAACTTATTTCATAAGTAATTCACCTTTTCCCAAAATATGAAATTATATTTCATAATTTTTCATGGTTGTTGCAATAGTAGGATGGAGTCTTCCTTCTGGATTTCAGCAAGCACCATACTGAATACCATTTTTCCTGCAATGCTTCTATCTTGCATTCAACCAACAGATTGTCAGTATTTCCTGTACATCATACTTTCATTGCAATATGTACCAAAACCTTACAAAGTGATATTAGAATTGTCTACAACTAACAATTCAATCACAAATACCAAACCATTTATTAAATAGAACAAATTATCATTCTATGCATATGCATGTTCACCATTAATATCAATAAGTTCCTTACTCTATTTTTTGAATATAAAATTTCTTGTAGTCAATGCTCATGTGACTACTTGACTTGCAACTTTCGTGTTGCAATGTCCTAACAGCTCTTGAAACGTTCTCAACTCCATGAGTTTTTAACATTTCAACTGTTAGTATAATTAGTTCCATTAGATACCATATATGCATGCATTCACAAAAAAAAATTCATTCAAGCATGACAATTCTATCATGCATAAGTGCAAATCTACTACTTACTATGCATGAGTGCAACTCTCAATGCACATCTATTCAATGCACTTTTGCATTGATTTTCATGATACTCTATATCTAATTCATGCATCTCACCATTGGTAAATTGGAAGTCTATCCAATTCCTTGACACATTCTCCATACACTTCCTATTATCTTCTCAATTATTTGGATGCCTTCCTTTTCGACCCGAACACTACACCAAGAATATAATTTTGTGGTGTTCATTAGTGTTAGCAAAAAGGTTGCAGTCCAAGTATTATTTAAAGGTAGGAAGTTCATTGTATATGTGTGTAGTACATAGCCTTTTCATATCCATACCTTTCCATAACCAACCATGTCATGGTCTCATACATGACTAGCTTTCTTGGCATCCATTCCTATAACAGGTTCTTACCCTTTTTCTTTTTTTGGTTATTACCTCATAACCAAATTAACATGACATGCTACCATGTCCGTTTGTGCATTCAAAAGCTAAGAAGTTTTGATAATTATTACAGGCCTCCAGCCTTTACCACACCTAGTGGTATTTTATTCCCATTAATGCATTCAAATAATACAATCATGTGATTTTATAAAATAACTTTGGTTGAGGAAATTCTTACCTAAATTCCCTTAAGCAATTATGCAATAAGAGTAAATAAAACTCATACATGTATAGCTTCCATTAAATGAATTTGATGTTGCCTGATTAGCTAATGAAAATAGAAGCTCCCATGCCTCATTTATCAGTCTTATAATCAACACTTCATCTTTATGTTGCTTCCTTCCATATCCAACAACATCATCAACAACACTTGAAAACATGCAGGAATTCTCTCTTTCTGTGTATGGTTGTCCAACAAGCCATAACACAATTTTTTCTACCGTAATTGCAGCGACATCTTTCTCCCTATATCACGTTTCCTTGTTGATCCCAAAAGTCTTCAATTCTTCCTAAATTTCTGAATCTTCTTATGCTCTCACTGTAATCACTGTACAATATTATTTCTGCCCTGAGCACTTTCTAGCCAAATCACTCTTGGCTTCTTTTTCATTTCCATATAAATACTATGTTGATATTAACCTTCAGTATTCATTTATTTTTTGGATCCATCTAACCCAACTCACACTTGGACAAATTATAATTCCAATCATGTTGTCTTATAGACTTTGGATCGTAAACATCCATTTACTTTTCGGGACTGAACTTCTTTAGCCCTTTCCTGACTAAATACTTTAGCACTTGAGGTCTCTTGCACCATTATCTTCTCTTTTCTTATCCAACTAGCCTCAAACTTGACTTGCATAGCCAATCTCTAGCATACTATAAAGATGCACATATACCTTCCTCGCTAGCTGCATAGAATTAATTAGAAGTAATTAACATTGCTTTTAATTTACCATCATAATTTCCAGTGATACTTCCAACCTCTGGGAATTTCACTCATGGCTCTATACCACTTGATATGGATTCTTGTTAGGTACCATCTCTTTTTCATTCTATACCAAGCATAGAACCATTTTCTTCTTCATGGTTCCTTATTGATTTCTCTTTGAAATTCATTTCATTTTCAAGTTCTTCTTGATTTGGTATTTCCATGCTATTGTGGAAATACCTTCAACACTTTCAGAATGCATCAAAAATCCTCTACTATTTTAGTTGTCCCTCCTGAAGTGTTGTCATGCATCCCTATTAGCTTGATATCTACCTCATGATTTCTTCTTCCATTATTTTAATATGTTCAAGGACTTGACTCCATTCTCGATGCTTTCCTTGTCTACTTTGCATACTTGCAACCATATATTATGTTGATATTAATTTTTATCATTCCACTATTACTTGGTTCCCTCCGATCCAACTCCTACATGACCAAATTACTTTTCCGATCATTCTCTTCGGATTAACCTTGGATATTTAACACCAATTTCTTTCTTGAAGCAATTGATTTATCCCTTCCTTGACTGAACATATCATGACTTGGATTTTCTTAATGAACCATTACTTCCTTCTATCTTGACCCATCTGATTTTCAACCTGACATGCATAATCAACTTCTATCATGCCATATTTGATTATCTTCATACCATGCTTCCACTATGCACTCTGATAGCAATAATGGAGGTGCTACCTCCAAACTGTAGGACTGATCCTTGGAGATGTTACATCTTATCTCCAATATACTCCTTGTTTCTCTTTATCGGAAAAATAGAAATTTAACCCATCAATCTTTTAGAGTAGATATGCCCACACTCTATTGCCTTATATGTACATTGGCATCCTTTAAAGTGAATGTATTTTCATTACTTTATTCAATAAATGAGATACTCTTATACCCAAATTCCATTGAGCACTCTGATTAACATGAGTGGATTTCCTATTGTGGATTTCCAAAACTTTATGGTTGCACCTAGATTCATATCTTAACATTCTTCAGTCTTATCCTTTGATAATCTTGTGGGATATTCATGACATAACATTATGTCCTCAAGTTCCTCAGCTCCTTCTTGATACCAGGTCCAAACTCTTTTATATTCTATAAAACCATCCTTCCTTATTCTCATGCTTTGCATCTCCATATGAATCTAGGGTACATGCATTATTGTGTATTGCAGATGGATTTCCCCACCTAGCATTCACATTTTGATGTGCAAAATTATCATTCAGATTGTTTTCCCCAAACAAGAATTTCATTAGGGTTTTCCATGTTGCTTATTGAACCCAACATCTGGTCCAATAATTTCTTAAAGATCCCAAATGTACAATGAAGAATTGTTTATGTCCTTCTTTCTTCTATATGTAGACACCTATAGCACTTTTTTTGTTTAATTGTAACATAACTTCAAAAACAAGCCTACAAAAAAATTTGTTAGCTAGAACCACAATATACAATGTTTTAACATATACACAATTTTTCCTTTTAGCTCCTGTAGTTAGCTTCCACTTCAATCATATGTGACGAAAACTCGGCTTGCTTATTGTCCAGGGGTTTATAGATCCTAGGTACACATTTGCCCATGTCCTCCATTGTTTTAGCTTATTGTACACTATGAACAATTCTCACGTTTTCACCCCTGAGAGGACAGTCTCTAAACATATGATCTTCCCCACAAGCCCAACATTTAATAGGTGGTTGTCTTGGTCTTTTCCCCCCTGTATGAATCATTCTCAGTTTGATAATGCATCAAGACTCTTTCTTCTTATTTTTCCAGAAAATTTCCTTCCCAAGTCAATTTTCTGAGTGAGTAGTCATATTCTACTTTTCAAGATCTTTCTAACACCTACCTCCATGCTCAATTCTGAGTTTTGAGCAGAAAGTTATGAATTTTTGAAAATTATGCTTCCTAGGAGGTAATCCCTGTACAATTGTTCTCCTTCTTCAAAGTTGAATTAGCTCTTGGACCCCTGCTATATCCTCTCATAAGTACACATGCCTTATTTACTTCTTTAGGTGCATGTCTGTACAATTCAGAACCCTATAGACTCCTTCTTTAAGCCCCTTTCTATCCTTAAAAACATTTTTTGGGCACTAACCCTTTTTCTTCAGCCCCCAATCTCATGTGACCACGGGATATGAATAAGCGCTCAATTGAAAGGTGCTTATCCAGAGCTTCGGGAGTTCGAGGCTTTGGAAATTTGGGCTTCAGAGGCTCTTACTACCTCACGTCTTATTTCTCCCAAACTGGAAAACTCATGCACGGTACATATTCGAAGCTTCAAGCCTTCGTTGCTTCGGAGCTTCGGGGGTTCTTTCTATATCACACCTTATTTCTCCTAAACGCTGAACTAGCGAACTCCCAGAGAGGCTCTTGAGAGCTTTGCACTGTGGAGATATTTACAACTTCGCACCTGAAAAATCTTGAACGTCGAATTTCTGAACTGTCAAGGTCTTCTTAACACTACGCACTAGGGGTGTTTCATGTCAAAATATCGAGATGACATGTGGCCCAATCGATGAGTGACAGATGTTGAACTCCAACTGAAACATAAGGTCTATAAAAGGCATGAATCAATATGACACATGGAAAGCATCAAGTGGGTCCATGTCACCCTAGGTGACGTCAGCAGGCCATGTAACTCCAATGCTCTGTGACTTCGAAACTCTGGGCTTCAAAATATTTCACACCAACATAATTTATAACTCCCGAACGTCAAACTTTCGAACATGTGTTCCCTAGAGCATCGGGACTCTAGCACTCTAGGACTTTGGGACTTCGGGCTTCGGGGGGATTTCACACTAGAACACTTTAAATCATCCAAACTCCGAATTGGCAGACTCTCGAACTGTCACTCTCCGGAGCTTAAGGACTTTGGGCTCCGGGAGACTTCACCACATAACATTACAAATCTCCCGAATTGTCGGACTTTCGAACTATGCTTCTCCAGAGTTTAGGGACTCTGACACTTCGGGCCTTCGGGCTTCGGAAGTTTTTGCTACTGATCACCACCACACCCCTGAACTACCGAACGTCAAAATTACAAAAACTTGCTAATCTATGGACACGTGTCCCCTAACCAGGAATGGTCCGGATTGACTTCGGACTTTGGGACTGCGGAGAAATCTTCTCCAAGTGACACAAGGATAAAAAAATCCTGAATGTCGAATATTTGATAATCTAAAGAAATATGTCCCAGACAAAGGATGGTCCAGATTTACTCCAGAGTTCAAGACTTTGGAATATTTTCATCCTGGCAGCTTAAGGACTCGCTTCTCCCAGAGTGTCGAACCTCCGAACTGTCATGAGATCTATGTCTCACACTCACTCACGCGTAGATTTGACGGTTGGAATCTGTTCTTTTCCACTGTCCTTGGCCAAATCCAATGGTCAAGTACTCCTCCCACTGATCTACAACGTAGATTCACTTTGGGACTTCGGAGCTTCGGGGCTTTTACCTCCTCTTCATTAAAGACTTAAAATTTTCCAAAGCAACAAAGTCCAAAGGACTTGATCGGTTAACCATCATGCTTCTTTTCCAAATCTGACAGTTTTGAAGGATTTGATCCTTTCTCGAACAAATCCTATGGCCATTATGGTTTCTGAAATCGCTACACCTCCTGAGCTTTCAAACAAAGTTAAGGTGTGCTCTCAACTCCTTCTTGGCACTCATGGATGTTCTGTAGCTCAAAATTTTGTCCATCTTGACAAAAAATCTCTATGAAACTTTTTCTTAAATTTTCTCTTACACAGCCCATCTAGGCTCAGTGTTGAAATCTGGAGCTATGATACCAATTTGTAACTTACTTGACCACCTAGGTCGAGTCATGCCACCTAAAACATTTCGGTCTGATATCCATATTGTAACATACCAGGCCTTCCAGGATGTCCCTGCCAACTCCATAACAACAAAAATAACATCTATATATATATATATATATATATATATATATATATAAATTAAGTAAACAAACATATTCTGCAAATACACATATTCATGTGGAAATAACAGTAAAATATACATGCAGTGTACACATGAAAAACCCATAAACATAAACACATGTATAAATACACTCCATGTAAATTAATACACAATTGATATTTATATTTTATGGAAGACCACCAATTGCGTACAGACCTTCCACGATCCTCCCAGCCTTAGACCATGTTGCTAAGGACTCTCAGCAGTGGGTCACCCTCGAGCTTGGACAAAACTCCACCAGGGTAAAGGGATTCCTAGGCTAGGCTGAGACAATACAGACAACAAGAACGATTTTTTCCCAGGAGCCAACTCAAACTACCATCCTACAGTCTCTCATTCCCCACATGCTTGTCCCACCCTAGGAAGTATTCCCCTTCTCTACTCAACAGTCCTTCGGCTTCCCCACTTCCCTTCAAGGGCTTCAGCGACAGGCCAAACAAGAAGTCTTAGAGCACTGTAGATGCATTTGGGCTCCCTCAGGAAATCACTTTTCCAACAATTCTCTCACCTGGAGAGAGTTTCTCACGGGCCTGACAACCTGCCTCTTCAATCCACGGGCTTGACAACCCACCTCCTCAATCCCTCAGTATTGACAATCTGTTTCTTCAGTTCAGTTCTTAATTCAACTAGTTATAGGGAATGGTGAATACAACAACAACGTTCAGTTAAGGCACAAGTGATGACAACAACGGCTTTTAGGGCATGGGACAGATGTTGCTCATAATGAAAAGGTACAACACTAGCTTAGGTAGGTACATGTGCAATGTGCATCCTAGGAGGGATATTGTTTTTTGTTGATAACATGAAAGTACAGGTAACAAAAGAGTGAGTGAAGACTTCATGAGTGCATGAATGATGCAGAGGTTGACTCATGGAGAGTGTTATCACCATAATGATTTCCAAGAATCTGAATCATGAGACCTCGCAGAATGATATATAAATTTAGAGAGGGGTTAAACTGACAGGCCGAAACCCATTTGGCAGATAGGGTTTAATTGGCAGGAACACGGAAGTGGTACGACTCAATGGACCGTATATCTTGGGGTAGCCCAGATCAATGGTTGGGACCCATATCGAGCAGAAAAACAACGCGGTACTTAACTGATCAAAGGTAGGACGGGGAAAACCACCATGATGTCATTTGTGGACGCATGGCACCCTCAGAGGCACATCGAGGCGAAAAGAAGTCTGCCTAAAACCATTTTTCCGATGCCCTGATGTCACATGGTCTAATGCGTCAAATCAAAGGTTCACGTATGGGAGGGCGGCGGTTGGTCAAATCACCGCACGCCACTCGTTTGGGTACTTCACATCCGTGAGATGTCAGGTGAATGTCGTCGGATAAAGAACTCAAAAGCTAATCATTCGAAATGGATTGGCCAAGCATAGTAAATCAACGTACCTGCAAGTAATTCTGTCAGTATTTTATGATTTGAAATCGAGGACTACAGATCTTCAGGTATGGGTGGCGTTATTCTGCTCTAAGAAATCATCGTCTCATTCTTAAGTAAAGCAGTCTCAAGCTGGATTGATTTTCTGGTTTCTCTAAAGTTAAGGAACACCTTGTTGTCCACAAAATTGAAAGACATGAACGGAGCCAATCAAACAATATCTAGTGTAACAAGGTTTTCAAATAATAGGGCAAGTTTTTCAACAAGTAAGAAAGAAAGGCCGATTGCACAAATATTAGCAACAAAGTTTCACACTGAACCTACGACAGAGCCAGAATTAGAGGTCATAATAAATCCTATCATGAGGGATATAATCATCAACAGGCACGTGGAAAAATCCTACAGACAAGATGTGAAAAAGAAACAGAGCAAACGACAAAAAACAGAAACCAGAGCTGAAGCGATTGAAAGCGTCAGGGAAAATCAACCAGCCTGGTTGGACACTCTAAAGGAGGAAATCGCTAAGCTGAAATAAAAAGTCTTAGGTAAAATTGAGTATGTTCCAGCAAATTTTGGACATGTGGTGATCAAAGAAAAATCTTCAGATATGTCAAACCTGTTCCTAACTATCCCCTTAAAGTAGGAGAATTGTCATTATACACCTCTCCTTTTTGTAACTGACCTCTATTTTTAGAATTATGGGGAAGCTTAATCATTTTGAATCTCAATGTAAATCCTCTATATATACATCATCCCGAGGATATAGAAAGCATGGAGAAAAGAGGATCCTTCCCTCTGAGTAGGAATACTTTGTAAAACTCTGGAGCTAGAATGAATATACAAAGGCAGAAGTGGATTGTTGAACTATTTATGAAAAGATTCTAATTGGTTGTGATATGAGTTCTGTCTTCTTTTATAGTACGTAACTCCTGTGATCTTTATTTCATTTACACTTTCATCTGTCTAAATTGGAGAATCAAAAGCTCAGAATTCATCTCACAATGCTCTTGTCTTAGCAATTTAGACTACGCGTATTTCTTCTTGACCAATTCAGAATTCATTTTAATATGTGTTGATGCAGTTATATTTTTTTTTTTCCTCTGATGCCATGAAAATTTCAAATATAAACTCAGACTCATCACGTCGTTTATCCTTTTCCTCTTGATATTTTCCATGATTTGTCAATGCATTGTTCATTCCTGACTCCATAGCCCAAATGTCATCTTCATTTCTTCAGCAATTTTATAAAAAAACCCAAAACAAACCAAATCTAGCCACTATTCATTAAAGAAATATCAAGAGACATGAGAGAGCCCTCTCTGAGTTGAGCAAGCTAGTGCCCAGCTCTGAATTTGGTTGAAATAGTTACCTCTGTCATTTTTCTATTCAGCCGGACAAAATTTACAGAGTGCTAACATTTTGGCGCCATTGCCGTGGATGAAATTTAAAAATTTTCCCTGGGAAAGAATGACATTGTTGAGTTATAAGGTCTGGGAGCAGCAGACACTTAGGCACATATTGGTTGTATTCCTACTCTGGCAACTCTACACATCAAAAAATCAGTTTGAAGGTGATTCCACTGGTAGAAGGATCCAGAAATTTAAGTTTTCACTGGCGACTCCACTCTAATTACATAGTCCAGCTTCCAAAACATTATTGGTGACTCCACTCAAGCTTCAATTCAGAGACTCCATTGGAAGATGAGATACCTTTACATAGGTATGAAAAGGCATCATGGAAGAAAACATGTACTTAAAATGGGATATCCTCCAAAGCATTTTACTATTTGTTATAAGTTTCCTCTGCTCTTTCCTAGAACATGCCAAACAAATTTTTCTTTACCTGCTGCATTCTAATGATAATCATGAGAAACTTGCAATTATTTATCCTCCTCTTAAAGTTGTACATGCATATCTTCACTGTATCACTGATTTCGATAAAAAAATCCATCTGGGCCATGTGATGACCATGATCAAGTTGATGAGCCCCATGAAGCCAAGGCTGATATTTCTCCTCTTGTACTTGGTCCAACATCCTCCAAGACCCAACATAGATACATACCCTTCAAGCTACCCCAAGTCCTCCACGATTTCCCTCCAGAGCACTATGAGTATATACCTGTGTTTGATGGGGAACCTGATGACATCTCAACTGAAAAACACATTCAAAGGTTTGAGCATTTTATAGATTTATTTGAGATTGACCATTATGATGTTTGTATGAGGGCCTTCTCTCAATCCTTGAAAGGGGACACCAAATATTGGTTCAAGCATTTTCATCCAGAGACAATTAGCTCATGGGAGGAGTTGAAGAATGTCTTCTTAAAGTTTTGGGGCAAGAAAAAATCTTTGGATTTACAACTTACTGAGTTCTATGCCTTGAAAAGACAGGGAAATGAAACTATTTCTATATTCAGTAGAAGGTTTTATAGTATCTATTATAATTTGTCTGAAGAAATTCAACCCACTGAAACTGCTGCCATGCTCCATTATGCAACTACTCTTCATCCATATATGTCTTTCCTCCTAATGGAAAGGATACCTAAGTCCTTACAACAAATGTTTAATGATGCGCAAGACATTCAACACAATATCCAAGCCTGCGAACAGACTCGAGATGAGGGGTTGGATGCTAAAGAAAATAAAAGTGAATATGACCAGGAAATAGTTGATTGGAACCTTGAGCACATAATTGACCATATCATAGGTCCTCTTGAATTTCCCAATACCAATGATTTTGCAAAGAATTATATCCCACTTGTTGAAAGAGAAGGTGTTGATTTAGTGTCTGATCCATCCCATTATAAGAAAGGGGCTAATTATTTCATGTATTCATTTATAGACAGTCAAGAAGAGGAGTGTACAAATCAATTTGTTGAAGAACAGGTTGATATGCCAAGTTTGTTCTTGTTAGATGGCCTTGCATATGTCAGTGATTTTCCTATATATGACAAATATGAAGATGATTATGATGTCGGAGATGGTCTTTTTCAGTAGTATAGTGAGATAAATCAACCTACATATCACAGTTACAAAAAGCAAAGTATTGGGTCAGATGAGGAGAATTCTCTACCTTTGGGCTTTGTTGCATTTAAATTGTTGAAAGAAAATTCTAAGATCATTATGAAGGCAAATGAATTTGCACTGATGCAAAATCACAATAAACCAATGGAACTGATTAATAAGATATTGCAACACTCTTCTCATGTGTTTTCTATCGGTTCAGAGGTGCAGTCATTAGTTGAATGAAAAACTGAAAATGAGCATGTTCAGAAATATGCCCACCATGAAGAGAACGGAGAAGGTATCGAATCAGGTGAGACAACCTTACCACTATGTTTTGCTTCTTTCAAATTGTTGAAGAAAAATATATGTAATGTCTCAAGTCAAGAATCCTCCAGGCATGATGGTAAATACAAAGAAAGAAGTAGACTTGCAAGTAATAATAAACATATTGATAATCACATGAAAGGTTATTTCAGCTCAGATTTGCAGCTTATGCTCAGCTATCAATATGAAAAAGAAGAAGAAGTTGCTCATGAGATTGTTTTTCAAGGTAATTTCCCTTCACCTGAAACTAATATGGATATTCAACAATGTTTCTAGCATGACAAAGTGTTTCAAAGTTGTCTTTCTTCCCTTGAGAATGACGTGGTGGTCCAATTTCTAAACAGCATGGACACAGATGAGGGTTTTGAAAATATATCTATGGGAACTCTAGACTGTGAAATAGTTCATGACATTAGTTTTTCACTTTCACAATAAGATTATGAACAAGAATTTATTTCCATCCAGTCATTTGAAAGACATAATGACAGCCCTCAAGAAAATTTCCAGACATTTAATAAAACCAAATCAAAATTGCTTGATGAACAAAAGAATAGCCTTTATGCACATAATATGATTGTCACAGTTGAAGATGTCCAAGACTGTATGAATGTTTTTGTAGAAAAACCTATAGTTGTCATGTCATTTGAAAATATTATCAAAACTAAAAAAGTAGAGCCAAAGCAACAAACACTTATGAAAGAGGCTTATCTTTATGTTTTTGCTCATCAAGAAGAAATGTCTTTTCATGATTTTCAAGATCCTGTGGCCATCCTATTATAGTGTACAGTAAAGGAGGAGTTTTTTTCATTCATAAGTTCAGGTTTTGGATTCAACTTATGTTTTCAGCTGCCATCTCTTACATTCGTCTACCTACTTAAAAAAGATGTGATCAGAGAAAAATCGAGAAACCAATTGCTTGATTGGTTGCATTGGCACTTTAGCATCACTTGATTGAATATTTATTTCAGCAGTTTAGGGTAGGTAGGAGTGTGTGAATAAGCTTCTTGTTCAAGCATTTCTTAATTTAGGTTTACATCATTGTGTGCAGTCAGTTTCAGTTGTATATTCAGTATCCAGTTAAGAGCAATATGCAAAATTTGGTTTTCGGGAGACACTGGCAACAGGTTAGAGTAGGGTACACACACTTGTTTAGGGAGCAGGCCAACGGAGCAGGCACCAGGTCTACGAGTTCTTTGCTACCTCACTGGGAGGATAGAATCTACAATAGGAGCCTATGTTATCATCATAACAATTTCCCAGAATCTGAGTCTCGAGACTTGGCAGAATGCTAGATAAATTTAGAGAGGGGTTAAACTGATAGGTCGGAACCCATTTGGCAGACAAGGTTTAATTGACAGGAACATGGAAGTGGTAGGACTCAACGGATAGTAGATCTTGGGGCGACCCAAATCAACGGTTGGGACCCATATCGGGCAGCGAAATAGCGCGGTACTTAACTGATCAAAGGAAGGTTGGGGAAAACCACCATGGTGTCATTCGTGGACGTGTGGCGCCCTCAGAGGCACATCAGGGCAAAAAGCGGTCTACCTAAAACCATTTTCCCAAATCCCTAATGTCACATTCTCTAATGCATCAAATCAAAGGTTCGTGTATGGTAGGGCAGCAGCTAGTCAAATCACTGCACGCCACTCGTTCGGGTACTTCACGTCTGTGAGATGTCAGGTGAACGTTGTCGGATAACGAACTCAAAAGCTAATCATTCGAAATGGATTGGCCAAGCATGGTAATTCAACGTACTTGCGAGTAATTCTGTCAGTATTTTATGATTTGGAATTGAGGACTACCGATATTCAGGTATGGGTGGCATTATTCTGCTCTAAGAAATCATTGTCTCATTCTTAAGTAAAGTAGTCTCCAGCTGGATCGATTTTCTGGTTTCTCTGAAGTTAAGGAACGCCTTGGTGTCCACAAAATTGAAAGACATGGATGGAGCCAATCAAACAATATCTAGTGTAACAGGGTTTTCAAATAACAGGGAAATTTTTTCAACAAGTAAGTAAGAAAGGTCGATTGCACAGATATTAGCGACAAAGTTTCACATTGAACCTACGACAGAGCCAGAATTAGAGGTCAGAATAAATCCTATCATGAGGGATCTAATCATCAATGGGCATGTGGAAAAACACTGCAGGCAAGCTGTGAAAAAGAAACAGAGCAAACGACAGAAAACAAAAACCAGAGCTGAAGCGATTGAAAGCGTCGGGGAAAATCAACCACCCTGGTTGGACACTCTAAAGGAGGAAATCGCTAAGCTGAAATAAAAAGTCTTAGGTAAAATTGAGTATGTTCCAGCAAATTTTGGACATGTGGCGATCAAATAAAAATCTTCAGACATGTCATACCGGTTCGTAACGATCCCCTTAAAGTAGGAGAATTGTCATTATACGCCTCTCCTTTTTGTAACTGGCCTCTATTTTTAGAATTATGGGGAAGCTTAATCATTTTGAATCTCAATGTAAATCCTCTATATATACATCATCCCGAGGATATAGAAAGCATGGAGAAAAGAGGAGCCTACCCTTTGAGGAGGAAGACTTTGTAAAATTCTGGAGCTAGAATGAATATACAAATGCAGAAGTGGATTGTTGACCTATTTATGAAAGTATTCTAATTGGTTGTGATATGAGTTATGTCTTCTTTCATAGTACGTAACTCCTGTGATCTTTATTTCATTTACACTTTCATCTGTCTAAATTGGAGAATCAAAAGCCCAGAATTCATCTCATGATGCTCTTGGCTTACCAACTTAGACTGTGTATTTCTTCTTGACCAATTTATAATTCATTTTAATATGCGCTGATGCAGTTATATGTTTCTTTTTCCTCCGATGGCATGAAAATTTCAAATATAAACTCAGACTCATTGCCTCTTTTATCCTTTTCCTCTTGATAGTTTGCATGATTTGTCAATGCATTGTTCATTCTTGACTCCATAGCCCAAATGTCATCTTCATTTCTTCAACAATTTTATAAAAACCCCCAAAACAAACCAAATCTAGCCACTGTTCATTAAAGAAATATCAAGTGACACAAGAGAGACCTCTCTAAGTAGAGCAGGCTAGTGCCCAGCTCTGAAGTTGGTTGAAACAGTTACCTCTGTCGTTTGTCTTTTCAAGCGGAAAAATTTGACAGAGTGCTAACAGAGAGTATGGTTGAGTGCGTGAATGGCTAAGTGAGTCAATGGCTTCGTCCTTAGGAAACAGAATAAATTCCCCCACACTTATTTGCACGTGCCCTTGATAACACATGGATCTCAAGGAGCCCGCTTCTCTCCACTTGGGATTCATGCTCTTTCCCACAAGAACTTAGGATAAAATAATTATCCTCACCATAGTCTTTAGGAATAATATTATAATATTCCTTTGGCAATAAGACATCTAGCTTAGCCCCCTTTCCTAGGCTCTTAGCTCCTCCCTTTCCCTTCCTAGTGGAGTTTAGTCCCACGTACTCTTTTATCGTGGTCGGTCTACATGCAACGATGTATTATATTAATGATATGAGTGTTTAGATATACAAAAATAGGTTCATTGGCCTTTAGCATCTAGGCTCTCCGGCCTAATCATCACATAAGCCTTCTGGCCTATAATAAATTGTCTCACTAGCCTATAAAATGTATTTACATTTACAATTGGGGCTCAGTCTTGGGGTGTTACAATTAGTGCAGTAGGGTGCGTACACTATCCAAAAAAATATTTTCTAGAAGGAAGCCTCAATAGTATTTTTGGAAAAGTATGCAAATGGATGGGCCAATTTCTTGGATGCATAAATGTGGAAATTTTGGACTATAATAGTCAGTGAGAAGAATTCTTCCTTGTGGGAACAAGCGAGCCAACAACTAGGGCTAGAGCCATAGCCAAGACCAAAGCTAGTAGCCATAGCCATGAGCTAGAGTTAGAGATGTAGCTAGGAGCTAGAGTTAGAGCCACATTTTAGAGAAGCAGATAGTAGAGACAACGATATATATTGGTTTCCTTTGATCCTTTGGTGACCAAAAATCCTCTCAATGGGGAGGTGTGATATGAAATGGATCCAAACCATCAAATGGTTGTAAGACTATGTACCTACAAGCCAATTTGAAAATTTATGAAATTTAGCAAACTATTTAAAGCAATGTAAATGTAAAAGTTTAATAAGACAAAATGAAAATGAGAAGGAAAACTGGATTAATTAAAATATTAAAAAAAATAGGAGACAAGGCCAAGAAATAGGAAATGAAGGGTTATGGCTATTGGACTTTCCCTTACCCCCCATATCTCTCTATTTCTTCCTTCACTTTAATTTTCAATGGGTCTTTTTTCCAAGAGAGGAAGAGGCATAGAGAGTCATAAAAGCATTATACTAGAGATTATGGAAATGAGAATTGGGCCACCATCCTAAGCTAGTTTTATCATTTGATTTTCCAAGGTAAACATTGTATACATTGTGATTTGGTTGTGGGATATTTTTTGTGTGTGAAATGTTGTTCTTATTTTTTTTAATTCATTGTTATGAGTGTGTTAATGGTGAAAAATAAGAATGACCAATTAAATTCCTATTAGTTTGATTTAGAAAACAAATTTCACTATCTTCTGATGAATTTCTATAGCTCCAAGATCATCTCCATCCATTTCCAACTGAATTAGACATCCATGGTTATTATCAATTGATTTTTTCACTTATCTAGAGAGTTTCTAATTCATTTTAATCTGGATATTGGGTGAATTTTCTCACTTCGCCAAACTATAAATATCTCATTGAGTCGAATTTCTCTTAGTTGGGTCTAATTTCTCTTACTTGGGTTGAATTAGCACTTGCCTGGTCGATTACTTATTTTTTGGGGTGAATTTCTTCCTCACTATATTGTAAGTTCATCGATGGAATGAATTGTTTCCACCCTGGGTCATTTTATCTCACCAACACAGTCATATGAGTTGTATCAAACTTTGTTGGGTTCCTTAATCATCGAATATTCATTTTCCTCTCTAAAGTTGAATTAACTTCCATTCCCCTCTAGCCAAATTGTCATAGTCTGGTTGACCTTTCCTTAGACCAGGTCATAGATAGACCACAATCTATTTAATTACCATATTTTGGGGAAGAATATGCAACACTTTACAATAATTTGACAAATGACCGGGAAGAGTGCTTAGTAGTGAAACATTTCTCGATTGAGGGACAAATTAAGTTCAAGGCAATTCTCTTTGTTCCAAGAGGGCATTGTTTGATCTCCTTGATATAAAGAAGAACCTAGATAACATCAAGCTCTATGTCAGACATGTATTCATCATGGAAAACTATGAAGAGTTGATCCTGAAATATGATTTCTTTGACTTTTAGTCTGTTTGAAGCTTAGAAGATGGTAAATTTTAGTCAATTCATCATTAAAACTAATCCGATTGATCTTATGGTCATTTCTCAAGTTCATCTCCAAGGATGAGGTCTAATTATATATTTTGAATCCAGATAAGACGTAACATGATTTTATTTGGAGTAGCTGCACAAATGTTGGAGAGTGCAGTTGTTTAATAATTGTATTCTTTTGGAGGGTAGATATGACTTTTCCATGTGACTATATTTTTTCTCTCTTGATAATGCTAATATAGTAGTAATTGGGACAAAATAATGATCACCAACTATAGTTAGAAGTTTGGAAGTTAGAACACATTGGTAATTTCAATTATGTGTTATATACTTGTTGAAGAGGAGGATTGATTTCTTGATGTTCATATCTCCATGGTTCTTACTATTGAATGATGTTTTGAGCAAGATGATAGATGTATCAATTAGTTGTTGAAGGCATTCATTGTATTTGTTGGTGTAGTTGGGTTGTATGTTGCATTCATGCAATTGAAAATGAGAACACGTCCATTTTCCATTACCTTGGTTGCAGTTAAGAGACCCTAGAGATAAATATCTGTGTGGAACAATTGCCTTGGCATTATAGTACCAACACGTAGAACCATCCTTCCACACCTCATGGGGAGGAGAAAGAAGATAATTTGCACTCTAAATTGGGTAGAGAATAGAAACTAGAACACAAAAGATCCCATTAACGCAATGGGAAACAAGGGTACATTTTATTATTTCAACAAGGTTACACTAGACAACAATAGGCCATTGGTTGATATATTGTAGGACTTACAACCATACGAAAAAGACTGAGACAAATATCTCTATATAGTACTAAGAGTGGAGATTCATGTACAGGGTAGATGATTTGTAAACTAACATGGATATTCCATTGGAACAGATCGTCACAACATATCTAATAAATAAAACTGAAATCTATAGTATGAAGGTTAAATCCTTTATATTCCAGAACCTTTAGTTACTTATTTTTTGCTTATGCATGAAATAGTTAAATTGCGGAAAATAGAGAACAATAAAATACAATCACAAACTATCCATAAAATAACACAAAGTTTTTGATCTAGGAAACCCTTACAGAGGAAAACCCATCTAGAAGGTGAGGATGCTCTACTCTCTTTTCTTTGGTATGGAAATAATGCAAGTACATAAATTGTTGTGGATATTCCGCTGGAATAGTTCATCACAACATATATTATAAATAAAACCGAAATCCACATTATGAAGGTTAAATTCCTTTAGATTCTAGAATCTTTATTTATTGGTTTTCTGCTTATGCTTGAAATAGATAAAATGAGGAAAATAGAGAAAAATAAAATACAATTACACACCATCCACAAAATAACACAAATATTTTCTTTGGGAAACCCTTACAGGAGAAAACCCAACTAGAAGGTGAGGTTGCTCTGCTCTATTTTCTCATGTATGGAAATAATACAAGTACAAAGGAGAAGACACTCTCTATGAAGTTATGAGACTTGTGGCTTGTTAGGATACTACAGAACATTAACCCCCTTTGTTATTCTCTCTAATTTCCCACTCCCAGTTGTTTTTCTCTGCTATGGAACAAAATACAATAACATAGAATGGAGCCCCTTCTCCTCCTAGTGGCATGGTATTTAACATAGCCCGATAGTCATCTAGGCTTATGGTTTTGACTTCCTCAACCCTCAATTGTGATAATGTTTTTGACCTTCTAGAATGTTCTAGAAAATCCCATATGTGGCTAGCCCCACACGTTTAAATAATGGGGGCTAACATGTTGGTTGTGGAGCCTCATTATCTTCTT
>ML793787.1:0-31781 GCA_009831015.1 Picea engelmannii
TCAATAGGTGTACGTCTTTCGGCGTAAAAATATCCAAATACAACTATTGTAGTCCAGTTTGATCTATCAACGTAATAATTAAAATATACAAATAAAGTAATGAATGGAATCTTCCTTTCCTTTTTTCTTTGTAAAATTACCTCTTTGTCTTTAATCAATTTATTTCTGCTGGAGATTTTCAGTCAGGGAGGGCGTTTTGTCTTTAGCATTGCCATGAAAGCACACTCAAAGGTAGGTAGTGTTCAACGTATTGGTCAACGAATGAGATTTACATTGTGCTTCCCATACAAACATAAGTGGATAAAAGTCCACTCTTATCATTTTTAAGATAGGACACTAATCATTACAACTACAACCATAATTTTTAGAAGTAGCAGATGCAGGGATGTTCTCCATCTTAAAGAAAATAAAAAATTAAATTTCAGATGAGAAATAGGTGATACCCTCCATAAACAAGCAAAGGTGCTGGCATTGTTACAGGGGTTAACCCTTCTCAAGAATAGAGGGATCAAGCATCTCATTGTTGTGAGTGATTCTACAATGATAATCCACCATATGCAATGTCAATCTTCGCCTAAAGACAACCATCTAGGTAGGCTCATTCACAGAGCTCAAGGTCTAGCAAAGAGTTATGAATTCATTGAGTTCTTTCAAGTTTTGAGGTCCTATATCACATTAGAAAATGTAAAAGCAAATGAAGTAGTCTTAGTTGAAGTGGGAATGGTAAGGGGCTCCAATTTCATCCCACCTCCCATGAATCATTTATGTAACAAACCTACTGCTAAAACATCACAAAAGGACTAAAATGAAAACCACTTGAGGTTGCTGCTCAAAGTTGTTGATTTGGTTTGGTCACGCTGGCTGAATTACTATTGAATTGACAAAGCAGTAATAAAAACTACACTCTGTAAGCAAAATTAGAAGACTGTCAACAGAATTATTAATAACCAGTAACATAACAAACTACTCATATAATCTTGCGCTAAAGTATATGTTTAGTATCAAGTAGTAATAGCTTGTGGTTAAACTAATCAGCGTTTGAACCTACAGCACAAAGATGGGATGTAACAAGTTGCTCTTATACAGGCTTCGAATATGGATTACAATTGTTGTTCACCATGGATAGTTGAATATTGTTCAATCTTTCTTGTGTTGACAAATGATGTAGATATCTAGATTGACAGATAGTGCATCTCCATGTTCCAACAGTTAAATCAAGAAATATCCATACACTGCGTGCTCAAAAAGTTACAGAGTTTTAACTGCAAAGATAATTTTAGAATATTGTGAATGCCATAGAAAAATACTGGAATTGAAAAGTAATCCTGAGAAAATCTCACTGAGTTTATATTAAAAGGTGTGGAAAAAGTTTTAGAAAGCTTGGATATAAGCACCATATATTAGTCCACAAATATATATGCAAAATGTAAGATACAAATTTGTACAAAGCTAGAAGCCACATTTATTTCTTATAATCACCAAAGCAAGTAATCAACAAACTGTGAAAGGACAGACTCAGCAATATATTTATTCAAATGATCGAACTTCAAAGGGAAAAATCCATTGTAAAATGGATGTTACTGTGTCTAAAGTATTGAACTAACTTGTAGAAGTTGGATCCTTAAGATAGTGGTAGCATGTCAAGCCAAAAATTCTATTGCATGGAACTGTAGGAGGAAAAGAATGATTAAACTACAGTATTAGGATAATCATGTTTTAATATAGGAAATATGAGTGGTTCTACATCTTAAATACTTAAAATATGTTTGCTAAAAGATTTGTCTATCTAATTTGGAGTCAAAGCATTCTTATTTTAAGAGATACACGTTCTATTGAGGCGCAATTGGACCTGAAGACCTTTCTTTCAGTTTTCAAATAAAATGTACAAAGAGACAAATAATTTGCATTCTCTCATCTATTTGCAGATTATCAAGACACAAACTACAGATAGAAAACCACTGCAGACACTGTAAATTAACCTTTGCAATGAAGTCTTCTTTCTGGGCCAATTTACTAAACTTAAATGTGTGTTGACGTTCAATACCTGAGAGTTCTTCGGAATAAAGGTTCATTTGCAGTTTAGTTTAGTAGTCTACTAAATCAGGAGTATATGGCATCAATTTTACTTGTAGCTCTTGAATCATCAGTGGCTTCTAATGAATGACTCAGTTCCGAGGGAAGAAGGGTGGATGACTGGTCGTTTTTGGGCACTGGAAACAGCATTACCAATGGTGAAACCCTCTTGATGTTCCTGATCAGAACTGCCAACCAGAGTTTATCTGAAGCCTGTATGAGTTATATTAAGAAGACGAAGTGAAGATGAGAGAAGCCCAACGTTGTCAATGGCCATGAGCAAAGCGAAAAATGTGCCTTCTATACCAGAAGGGAAAATATTTGCACTAAGAACAAGCATGGAGCAGCTTAAAAACAAACTCGTTGCGTTGCCCAAATTTAACTCGTGTAGCTAATCCTTACAGAAGGAAACTTAATAACACCTACATGAGAATCAATATATAGTAATTCGAAAAATAGTTCAAGAAAATGGAATAAGCGCTGAATGAAAACGAGAATATAGTGCATGTATTAGGGTTTTTAAATCTCTGCAAAATAACACAAAATCGAAATAAGAGCTAGCGTGTCGACTTCCATTGTCAAACCATATATGAGGGCAATTTTCCATGTTAACTGTGTTTACATTGTACAGGACACAGTACCAGCACATACATGGATATTTCAGAAGTAGAGAAAGAGAACAAAATTTCAGAAATGATTTTAGGCACGGGAATTAAAAATTCACAGGAATCAATAACACAAATAATTTCCTATCAATAATTTTAACTAGAACCATATTTTGTCCCTCCACAGATATGGTTTTGCCTAAAATTTTAATTCAACAACAACTGTAAAATAGTGATCTACATGTGTTTTTGGAAAGACAGAATTTGACATAGGTAAAAACATAGTATTAATCTAACATTTCAAAATCAAATTTATCATTTAGAACCGAATTATAACTTATCTTTAAAATGTTGCAGACCACCAAACAACTAGCTGAGCAAGAGATTTTCACTCAACCTTAGGTAGTCCACTGTGGACACCACTTCCTAGCAGGACTATGATACTACAAGGGCGAAGTAGGACAATAAAACTTTGAATTTCAAACTAATAAGTCCAAAACAAGTGATTTTTACTGCTGAGCTTCTTGAGGACAGAGCATTTATTAAACACCATCATTACCTGCCCCACACAACACAAGGAGTACCTCATTATTTGTTGCACAATACCTTAGAGAATCCTCCATTTAGTGTTATTCAGCATGTGTATAGAAAGGTCCAGGATGATGTCTCAAGCTTATGCAGAATCCCCTTGGTTTCTTGGCACATTTTCTAAGTCTAAAAAGCTTAATTTCATGGCTGGTCTATTTTTTATGGATTTTTCTCTCATTCCATGTTGTCTAACTCTATGAAAATTATACTCCTCCATTCTTTCAACAACCCCCTTTTCCCTATTGGAATTTTCCATGCATGCATAATAGCAAGAGAATTTGAATTCAACTTCTTTCCTTGTTCCAAGAATGTAGGGAAGACATTTTGCCACTTTTTAAGCATAAACCCCCTTAGACTCCTTCACTTTTCCCCTCTTGTGGTATCATAACCCCTATAGGCTCTCAAGCTCAATTGGTCTTGATCTTCTTCTTTATTAACTGCAAAATAAAAAGGATCTTGTTTCGAAGACAAGTGGTAGAGAAAGATTAAGGTGAAGAGACACGAATTAAAGCCCCAATGAGCACTAATACTTCCACATACACTCAAGCCTACACTGAATTCTATCAAACCTATTGGAACAAGATGGAGGTTTGTATGTGGTATTATATGCTTGACAGTGTGTATTTTTCTCCATATTTCATATTTATTATTAGCCGCTAATAGAGGGTTAGTGTTTTCTTAAGAGTTTCCGGCCTGCAATTGAAGATAGACACGCCCAATTTGTGCCTTGACATCAACCATTTCAGTCTAGAGTCTTGTAGATATTGAGTTCTATAGGTCAAATTCTACTCACCTACATGCATCAAAGGATTTCCTAAAGGAAAAGTCTGTGATGGGATAATGGCTAGCTGCCACTATCATCCAAACTAGTGTGTTGTATGAAAGAATGTGAAACTACATAGCGGTGTAAGGAGATGTGAGCATCATGTGGTTGAAGTGTCTGAGATTCTTTGTCTCTCTCTATGCGCAAGTGGGAAGGGTGGAAGGAAGTGGGAATATAGGGTTGTAGTGGAGACATAAGTCATCAACATACATGTAATTGGTACAAACTTGCAATTGGAAGCATATAGGAAGAAGGAAAAGGAATTTGCAGTTTTTATGCAAAATCACAATAAGAGGTATGAAGCACCAGAAGAAAAATTTGGAATATTGTAAGACAAGGTCATCAAACTAGAGAATGAGTGGCAACCTTCTATTGGAACTCTGCAACCCTTCCCACAATCTATATGTGGCATCACTCAAGTATGAAGCAATGAAGGTGAAAAAATAAGAGACTACACACTAAGGGCCATGACTAAAAAGAGGACATGAAGATAGGCTCATTCAATCAAATTTCTCGAATTGATATCAAGCAAGAAGCCCTTAGTTGACTAGAGTTTCACTAAAAATGGGTCCATGTAATGTTTTGCAAAGTATTGCTTTTATTAAATCAGTTCATTAGGCAACACACTCGTTATATTTATAGCTATAGACTTAGGACAACAAGGTTAGCAAAACTAGTAGGCAATAGTTTTGAATCTTTGAGATATTCTAAAATATCCAAGATAGACAGCATATATATTTATTTTGTATTAACTTGCTAGATGATTCATCTGCAAATAATTATTAATACAAGTCATATATGTTTTTGTTTAAAAATAATAGTAACAATAATACTCAATCTTTCTCATGAATTTGTATATTAAACTAGTTGAAAAAGAGCAATTCACCGCCCAACCATAAAAATCAATCATGGGTCTTACCCTCAAGCTAGGTTATGAGACCGCTAGGGTGAAGAAAGCACTTATGGAGAACTAATCTCACTTGATCCAACCCACAAAAATCGATAATTTAGACAAAACTAGATGTCTCCCCTCATTACTCTCCTCCAAGCATCTCACACATCCTCCAATCAAGCATGATCTTCTTCCTCTTAGCTAAAAACAATGCAACACAATGCAAGGGAAGGAATTTTTATTTTCTACTAAAAAATCCCTGAAGAAATATGCCCCCTTCAATGTTCTAATGCAAGTAAGGAAGAATATGATTCAATGATTGTTTTATGGGTTTGTGTAATGGTAGAACATTGGCTCAATTATGGAAATTATTGGCACAAGCATAGGGTTACATGGTTGTTGATTGCTCAAATGTTCATGGAAAATGCATCCATGGTAACCATATAGTTCATGGTTTCCACATGCATAGGAAAAGAATGGGAGAAAAAATGGAATACTCAATGGTTGAATGATGAAAGAAAGGTAAGAAGAGACATTTTTCTCGCATGAAGCATAAATTCCCTCTTCCAAAGGATGTGACAACTTGTATTTGGTATACATAAGTCAAAGCTTGAGGTGAGATCCATTAAGGAAGGATGGAAAAAAATCTAGTACTTCTCCAAAGTACATGCGGCAATATTATTTTATTGGTTTATTTTCCCATGGATATTTTTTCTTCCCCTCTTATTACGTCGAAGGCATTCTTTTTGTTAAAAAAATTCTTTAGCAGTTAAGTGTGTGTAGTATCCTTTGACATTAATCTATTAAAACAATAATTGCATGCATAAGGATCACTGAAAGAAATAAATCCACAGTATACACAAGATTTATCCTAGGAAACCCTCGTGGGGGAGAAAACCCAGCAAAGCTTCTTCAATATAAATTCTTCAAAAAGTACAATGTCTCTCTCAAGGGAGATCTCACCAAAATAGAAGATCCACCAGAAACACTAACTAGAATAGAGTAGCACACCACTAGACCAAGATAGTCCTTCACCAAATAACCAAAACCCTTAACCAGAACAACCTTCATCTGTAGTTGCATCACCCTCCTCTATAGTTGTGTCACTCTCCAATACGTGCGCACTATGTGAGAGAGCTTGTGTTTATTTTCCAAATGATGTGCTAGGCCTCTTATAAATACAAGTTGGATTGCTCAAAATTAGGTCAGGGCTGACCTTTCCACTTTACCATTCTAATTTACAATTGACTTGTCAAGGCACAGTAGGTTCGACTTTTACAAAGGCACAATAGGGCTAACTTAACAAATATAGTATAATATTTTCTTTTAGGGTTTTGTCTTGGTCAAATACAATATGAATATAATAATAATATATCCTGAAGCTACTCAAACTTCAATACTCCCTCTTAGCAAGGAAGGTATTCTTCTGGCACGAACATCACGACTGCTTCTGCTCTTTTGTACACTTGACCATTGACTTGTTGAATTTTCACGAATCTATATTGAAGAAGTTTTGTAACCACGTCAGCATCCAGGGTCTCATCATCCATCTGGGATTTATGTCATCACAGGGCTTTCACTCGCCAGCTCACACAGAATATGGCATCTAGTTCCATAATGAACTAGTAACCTCTGGTTGGCACACCAAGAAACTGGTCCACAATGACCAAGCATCTAATCATGAGGATTAGGCGATGTAGTGTGCACACACTACCCATCTATCCCAAGGCTAGGAAACACCTCCAACCACATAGGTTGGCCCACTAGCTAAAAAGTCAGGTAACTAACCATCCCTGAAGGCATGGCATCTATTGACCTTGTGCAAGGTCATGTTGACTGGTGCCACAGTCAGTAACTTTGTGTACTAGAATTTTTCACTGGGGTAGCAATCTGCGTACCAGGATTTACCATTGGGGTAGTAGTAACTCGACGTACCAGGCTTTATCACTGGAGTAGTCATCTGCGTACCAGGATTTATCACTAGGGTAGCAATAACTCGACGTACCAGGATTTATCACTGGAGTAGCCATCTTCGTACCAGGATTTATCACTGGGGTAGAAGTAACTCGACATACCAAGATTTATCACTCGAGTAGTCCTAATGTGCCCGTGAATGACCACCCGTAGCTTCTGCCACATGCTGAAGCTATTGCCTTGGATATTGATTGTAACTCATCACTCCCTTTTAATAGGGACGTCCTTTTGGACCACACCAAGATTGTCTCTGAAGTACACAAACTTCACTTTTGACAGAGGCTTGGTCAACACGTCAGCTATATGCTCATCTGTAGCAACATACTGGAGCTTCATTGCTCCCCTCTGTACCATATCTCTGATATAATGGTACCTAATCTCAATGTGCTTGGATTTGTCGTGGAACATTGGGTTCTCTTTCAACTTCACACAACTCTGTTGTCACACCAGATACAAGTTCCCTCTAACTCAAGATCAAACAATCCTGCAAGCAACTTCTAAATCCACACTGCTTCACTTCTACCTAAACAAGTTGCTATGTACTTTGCTTAAGTTGTACTGAGCACCACACTAGTCTACTTCCTATTGAACCATGAGATCATAGTTGATCCCATACTGAAGCAACATCCAAATGTACTCTTTTGGTTTGCAACACTACTGGCCCAATCTAAATCAGTAAAACCTTGCAGGATTATCTCACGATTTGAAGCATATATGAGTCCATAATCAATTGTACCCTTTAGGTACCTCATCACATGTTTTGTTGCAACCAAGTGAACACTTCTCAGCTCAACCATATACCGAATTAATGTGTTCACCATATATATCTGACCTCGTGTTCATTAAGTACATCAATGAACCAACCATGTGTCTATACTTGATGGCATCTACTGTGTTTGAAGATGTATCGCTCAACAACTTCATATTTTTCACCATTGTTGTAGGCATGGCCATGCAATCCATCATTTTGAATCTCTTCAGAATATCAACAACGTATTTTCCTTGGTCGAGGAAAATCTCACTCGATCTCTGCCATACCTCTAGACCTAAGAAGTAATGCATCATGCCTAGGTATTTCATCTCGAACTTTGTAGCAAGCTTCATCTTACTTTCAATGATGAGCTTCTCGTCTCCTGTTAAAACCAAGTCATCCACATATAACAGTAATATCATTGGTCCACCATCTACAACTTTGTAGTAAAGGTTGGAATTTTCTTCACTCTTGGTAAAGCCCAAGATCATCAGGAAATTGTCTGATCTGTCATATCATGTCTTGGGTGTATGCTTAGGCCCATACAAAGCTTTCTTTAATATGTAGACATGAGACTCCTTCTCATGTATCTTTTGGTTTCTCTATGTATACTTCTTATGACTATTGGAGAAGGTGTCTCGTCATAGTCTTCTCCCTCTTGTTGGGAGAATCCTTTGGACACAAATCATGCTTTGTACATCTCTATGCTGCCATTAGCAACATGTTTGATCTTGTAGATCAATTTGGAAGTCATCACTAACTTGCCTTCGGATCTCAAGACAAAAGATCCATATCCTAGTCTTTCTGACTGGCTTCCTCCTATGTCACCAAAACTAGGGAATCTTCCCAAGAGGTCTCATATCTTCTCAAAGCCTTTGAAGCTTTGATCTAGCCTCCTCAACTCATGGCACATGTCTGTCAGTCCTGGAAGGCCTCTCTCTCTCCCATCTAAATCTGAGGAGGAATACTTTTTGAATGAAAGTCTCTAAGCCATTGACTCTCTCTCAGATCAGGCTCACTCTGAGTCTCCATGCTCCCTCTAAAGCTTGACTCCCTCTGAGTCTATACAATATTCGGATCCATTTGCTTCTTCTGTATGTGATGATTTCCTATGAAGTCTCCCATGAATAGTCCTGGGGAGGTTTCTCCTCCCTACTGAATCGTAAGGGATGACCCCCTTTGAACTCTATCTCCTTCTGAGATGGTACTTGGTGGGTTTGCCTGCCTCACCACTGGTGGAGCCATCTTCTCCTCATGATATGGCTCATCAATTTTATATATCTTTGCATCCTGCAAATTGTCATGGGACCATGTTGGTCTCTTCCTAGTTACTGCAACGATTCTGGGTAGGCCCTTATGGCTCTACTAACTCTTCCTGATGATCTGAAGAGTGATCAACTGCACTAGAGGGATTTGTTTGGTCATCTTTGGAGCCTTTTGCTCCTTCATATGAGATATTATTATCTCGCAAAAGTATCCTTCTTGCCAGAAGGTTTTAACTTTGTCCTCTTTGGTCCATGGATGTATATGGTCTTGTATACAAATTCTTATATGTATAGTCTGCTCCATGTCTCAAACTAGAGACCATCTAATATGTTTCCTCCTGCAACCGTCACTATAGATCCCCTTAGATTTCTCACCTGTGACCTTCCCAGAACAAGACCAACAACAAGGGAAAACAATAGACAAGAATAATACTCTTATAATAATAATAAAAACAAGAACAAGAACAATTGTCATAATAGCTCCTTCTCAGAGTTATCACTTGTGACCTGCCTGGAACAAGAGCCAAAATAAGAAATACAATAATGAGAAATAGGAACAAAACTCTTCTAGTGTTGTGACCAGTCATTCTTCCATGGTAACCTTCTCGGAACAAGAAAACAAGAACAACAATATTTCCATGGTAACCTCCATGGAGTTTATAAGATAGCCTGCCCAAGACAAGAGCAACAAGAGAAATAGTATTTCCAATATATAATAGCATTTTCATAAGAACATATCTATGTTAATAAGAATAAGAGACAATTTCATGGTAATCATTGTATCATTACCAAGATGCCCTTCCTGGAAGCAAAACAAGAAGTATCTCCTATAGGAGATGTTAGTTCATCTTGCAAACAAGTACAATAAGCATTTATATCAATGGTGCTCACATTCTACCAAGCATTCATTGTATCTAGCAGTAATAGAACCTTTCAAGGATTGTTGTCACAACTATAGTGTTTACTTGTAATGTAGCAATTATTAGACTTGATATGTGCAAATTGGAAACTTATCAATTTAATCAATCAAACCTGGAACCTGGAGTCTTATCTTCAAGAATGAGTGTTGTTGTTTTTTTATTTCAAGTCTCCTTCACTCAAGATGACAAGTATTCTCTCCAACCTGCCCCCTGTACTAAGACAATATGCTTTTCTGACAGAAATTTGAGTTAGGGAGTATAGTGCAAGTAAACTCAAAAATCTTAACCTTAATCAATCTAATATTTTGACTAGAGTCGGCTTATAACTTTAACTTTGACCAAAGGTTAGTATGATAACCATAACTTCAATAGATCAAAATACAACTAGATGTTCATAAGATCATAATAATTCCATAACAACTAGAGGCATATCAAAACAATCAAACCTGGAGTGCATTGTTCTTCTAAATGTGTTGGATCTGAGATCCCTCTAGACCTACAATTTTTGTTTGGATAAAAAATCCCTTCTCTTGCAAATACCCTTAAGATAATTATACAGTTTAAACATATACAATACATACCTGCTAAGTGAAGCCACTGACATTGGTCCAAACACGTCTGAATGTATAATGTATATGAGCAAACCTCTTATGACATAGCTCACTTGGAGTTACTATATTGTGTACTAATGCTGAAATAGAATGTCCTTTTAACTTGTATAAGCCTCCTTTTTGGACCCCAATTACTACGACATCATCAATAGATTTTCCTCTAGGCCACATGATGACTTCACCATCAATGAAAGTAACTATGAATCCTTTCTCATCTAAAGTTGAGATAGAAAGGATATTCTTCTTCAAACCAGTAACACATCCTTCATCTTCATTAGGTTCTAGAACTTCTTCTCTTACAAAATCTTCTAGTTCATTCTCTTATAGAATGGGCATCACTCTGTACTTCTATGCTCATAATTTATCAGCACCTTCAAGCTTCTCATCAAGCTTGGTACTGGGTTCCATCCTGTGCTTGGACAATACAATAAGAAAATAAAACTTTTCAAATAAGGGTTTTGTACTTACCAGAGAGTGCTATGTCAAGGTGACTAGTTCCAACTTCAATTTTGTGGCTGCCAAGACCTCTTGAGCTAGGGTTTATGAGGAAACCCTAATTTTTCAAAATATGAATTTTGGAATTCTACTCCAAGGGAAAGGTGTGCCCTACCAAGGCGAGTTCCTTGGTGGTCTTACTTTGACCAACAAAAAGTAGGTAAAAACACCTTCTAGGGTTTTGTGCAGTTGCAGGAAGTTGCAGCAGGTGTAGCACCACTTGCAGTGTTCAAAACTTTGTCAAACTAGAAATCTAATCCCAGGGAGAGGTGCGCTAGGGTTAAGCGAGTATCCCTATGGACTTAGCTTCCCCAACGAGCTCTTCTAAATTGTGAAAATGGCTTCTTTCAAGCCCGTTGTGATCCCATTTTAAAATTCTTCTTAAGTAGTTAAGTTTGTATAGTATTCTTTAACATTAGTCTATTAAAACAATAACTACATGCATAAGGATCACTGAAAGAAAGACATCCAAAGTATACACAAGATTTATCCTGGGAACCCCTCGTGGGGGAGAAAACTGAACAAAGCTTATTCAATATAGATTCTTCAACAAGTACACTGTCTCTCTCAAGAGAGATCTCACCAAAACAGAAGATCCACCAAAAACCATAACTAGAATAGAGTAGTGCACCACTAGACCAAGATATTCCTTCACTAGAACAACCTTCTTATGTAGTTGTGTCACCCTCCTCTATGGTTTTGTCACTCTCCAAGACTTGCGCACTGTGTGATATAGCTTGTGTGTATATTCCAAATGAGGCGATAGGCCTCTTATAAATACAAGTTGGACTGCCCAGAATTAGGTCAAGGCTCACATGTCCACTTTAGCCTTCTAATTTACAATTGACTTGTCAAGGCACAATAAGGCCAAATTTTACAAAGGCACAATAGGGCCGACTTAAAAAATATAGTATAATATTATCTTTTAGGGTTTTGTCTTGGTCAAATACAATATGAATATAATAATAATATCTTCTGAAGCTACTCAAACTTCAACACTTTTAAGACACGACTCTTCTCGACCTTTCGTCGTCTGTTCGTGGCCTAGTGAACCCTGCCACATTCCTACCACATCTCACAATTCCACTATGTCATTTTATCATTTTATGGTTTATTTATCTATTGTATCATCTTAAATTGATTTCACTTGCGGTCTATCCTAGTAATAAATGATCCCCCTCCTACATTTGTTACAGGTGACATTTTTTCACCAACACACTATGGGCAAAGGAGGTCAGCATGCTACATGTTCAGGTCGATGAGGTTGCAGCAGGTTGATGAGGTTGCAGCAGGTCGATGAGTTCAACACACTACCTGGTCATGGTTATCATGTTTTAATATATATACAGTTTATTTACTATAATTTGGAATATATCCTGATGTTGGAGCAAGCTATTTTGGGAGCAAAGTCCAAGGAAAGAGCACAACAAATGAGGCAGGTAGATAAGGAATGGACCAAGGAAGCAACGTGCACCAGGAAATGAGGAGAAATAAGTGTACAAGAAGGAAAAGGAAGCAGTGCGTCGTGAACAAAGGAAAAACAACGCAACAAAATTTTGGATTAGTGTGTGAAGGAAGTTAGAATGTGGACAAGTTGAGTCCACTTAGAGTTAGGGTTTTGGAGTATGATGTAAGGGTTTTTACCCATATTTTTGTATAAATAGGGGATGTATGAGGTAGCTAGAGGTATCATATCTTTTATCTAGAGTTTGTCTAGTTTTGGGGAGGTTGAGTTCAGTCTTGAATAAGTTTTGAGTCGCAGTATTAGTTTTGTTGAGAGCTACGAAGCTCAGATGGAGTCAGTTTTTGAGATGTAATTGAGGGTCAGGTCACAAGTTGTGGAGATTGGTGTGATGTTGGTGGGACTCACCATTATCAAACCTATGATGTAATGTGTGTGGCACCATATTTTGATCAAGAATAATAAGAAGCAGAGGATCTTTATGGACGTATCCCAGGGGGGGTGAACCACGGTAAACCTATGTTAATGTGTGGAATGTTGTCTCTTATGCTTTGATTTGATTATTATGTTGAATGATAAATGAATGCATATGTTATAGTTTATTTACAGTGCACACTAGAATAGTATGATGTTTTCTACATATTGAATGTTATTAAATGGATAGAATAGTAGTTTTGATGAATATTGAAGTAAAAGAAAATAAATGTGCCTAACATTCCCACGAGTTCCATCCCTTCCATGATTGCAGAAACTTGGGTCATGCAATCACCCATAAGCCATCTTGGGTGAGACTGCATTGTGCACTCTATGCTCAGTGTTGCCTTCTGGTTTACCAGAGGGGACGATGGTTTATAGGGTTTTGTTGGAGAACTAAGGTAGAACATGGGTCAACCCATACATCCAACAAATGTTTATGTTGTCGGTTGGAACTCAACAGATCGAATTAGAGGGGATTTAATGAAGAGAATGCAGTGGTAGAAGGGGATGTTTAGGCCATGTAACCCTACAAAGAAAGAGATTGAAAGATGGTTGGAGACAAAGTAGCTCGAGTTCGTGCAGAAAGATAATAGAAGCTCCAGGTATACACAATGTCAGTATCTGTAGAGGTATGTGTTTATTGATTTGCATTAGGAATATTTCTGTTATTTTCCAGAGTTATTACAGGGGTGGTTATTAATCTTGAAGGATACTCATCCGACTAATCGGATAAGGCCACTAGAGTTGACTGCTATGAATATCCTACAGTTGGAAAGGGTTAAAAAAACATTCACGCGCACAGTAGATTTTTGGTTAGACAATATTAATGTAGGGTTTATTACTGAATTTGTAGTCGAAACAGTGAAGTCATATACTGCTACAAATAAAGATTTCTTGAAGGGACCAATAGGGAGGTACATTAGGTCTCTTTACACATCGATCAAGATATTTTTGCATGGTAAAGATGTGATGACCATTGAATCAGACAACTAAATCACTCTGCACGCATGGGGGAGCTAGGGAAATCACTAAGGAAGATTTGAGATATGGAGAGGGATTTGGATGGAGGCTAGAAGAAGGAAGCAATGGACCTTATAATGATGGATGAGGAGAAGACCAGGGAAATAATAAGGAAATAAGGAGTGACGCGCAGCGGACGACTCTACCAGTATAAGATCAATAAGAAAAAGAGAGTAGTAGTCGAGCGAGAGGGCTTGGACAGTGATGAGGAAGAGTTAGAGGATGTTCATGCGATGGGGAAGATTGAGAAAATATTTCATGCCACATATGAGAGGAAAACTAGAGGTCAGGGGTCTGATGCAGAAGAAGGATCTCCATTCCAGATCTAAATTAGTGTGGAACCCACAACCCATGTGCGACTAAGACACCTAAAGAAGAAAAATCAGTTAACCAATAAGTGATTAGTGGTAGAAGGACTTTTACAGGACGTGGGTCCAGTAGCAATTCAAGCAGAAGTATAAGTTCAACAAGTAGCAGTCAATTATTTACACGGCGCGAAGGTGGTAGTACAACAAAATTCACAATGGCAGGACAAGATCCAACTATTCGGTTACTAGAGTTCTGGGGAGAAGGGTTGGATGACCCATAGAAGAATTTGTTTATCTGTGAGAAGATTTGGGTAGCCAAGCATATTATAGATGAAGATACATAGGTTGCGCAATTGGAAATCACATTCAGAGACCGTGCATTATATTGGTATATGGGTCTCGCAGTAAATAATCCAACGAGAGCACCTACAATTGTCACAGAGGTGAAGAGACAATTAATAAATGAATTTCATAAACCAAACTCTGAGGATCAGTTCATGAATGAGATGATAGAGATTAAGTAGAATCCAGGAGAATCCAAGAGAATCAGTCTAGGAGGTTGACCAGAAGTTCAAAAGGATAAAAGGTAAGTTGAAGTTCCCTATTACTGATATGCAACATAGAAACTTATTTGTTAACTCTTTATTGCCACACTTGAAGTATCCTTTGAGGCAACAAAAATTCCAAAGTCAAGCTAAGGCTCTGCAGGAAGCTCTGCAGTTAGAAGAAAATCAGTATAAGCATACAGATCCAGTTGTAGAAGAACTAAGAGAAGATCTGAAGAACCTTACATTTCAGTTGAATTGGAATAAAGGTAAGGAGAAAATAGAAGATGTTAGGTGTACATTATGCAAGACATAAGGTCACCATAAGAATGAATGTCCATTATTTGTGCAATATATAGGAGTAGGTATGCTAAATCCTTTATCTTCGGGAGGACCATGCTGTGAAATATGAAGAACACATGGGCATGATCCTTATCATTGTCCCATGATGCAGAAGTATCAGATAGTACCGAAGACTACATTTTGTAATTTTTGCAAGTCAGTTGGACATAAAGAGAAGGACTACAGAACCTTGGAGATAATGAAGGAGAGGACAACAGATGCATATCGGGTGCAGGATGAATTAATGACAACACAACATGTGCATCAGCCACAATATAATATCGTGCATCAGTTTCAAGTACAACCACAGTATAATAACACACAACAATTTGGAGCACCACCGCAGTATAACAACATGCAACAGTGTGCAACACCACCATAGTACAATAATGTGTAGTCGCAATACAGTCAAGGACCACAATATAATACACCACACAGAAAAAATAAAAGGAACAGAGGAGGCTTCAGAGGAGGAGGTCGTGGAGGAAGAGGTTTTGAAGGGGGGAGAGGATCTATAGTTTGTTATAACTGTCAGAAACCTGAACACTGTGCAAGATATTGTCCACAACCACCTGCAACATGTATGTATTCGCGTAGCAGACCATGAGACAAAATACTATCCGACACTTCTAGTAAAGATACATGACAAAAGGAACCATAACAATCAAAACATCTGATGGATTGTTGTGGAAAACATAGAAGAGGATGGGAAGAAGATCAATATAGTTACTAGAGGTGGAGCTAAGAAAGGAGATGATGCGGAAAAAGAGAACCAGGATATACACCAATGGGTAAGGAAGAATGCAAAACCTGAACAGAAGTTTGATGTGCGCAAAGAGAAGGAGACATTCAAAGAATCTAGATAGGAGATTTTGAAGGAAAACATTGCATCGACTTCAGGAAAAAAGCCAGTAGATGAGGTACCGGTGTATGACACGCCTCCCCTATTTGATCAGACCAGCAAAGAGCAGCCTTCAGAGCAAGTAAGTAACTTACGAAAATTTCGGGGTCTTGTGTAAAATTGTTGAATGACACTGGGTCTATTTAACTCTTTACATTTGCTGAAATCTTTAAACGTATGTTAAATTTTTCAAGAATTAAATGGCCATATAATTGCTTATGAACATCTAATGCATGCACACTTCCTTGTATCTTATCTAGATGCTCTTCAAAAACATAAGAAATTCAATGATTTGTATTGATTAACTGCATGTTGTTATGTTAGTTAAATGCAGAATGAAAAAATAAAAGATAACCTCCAAGTTTCATATTAAATGTGGCTATATCATTGATTGATCTGTTGATATAAAATATATATGAATATACATATTCTCCAACAGTCTGACTCATATGTCAATTGAAATACTTAATTTCCAACATTTGAGTCCCTAAAAATGTTTTAAATATATAATCATTACAAACAAAAAGAAAATGGAAAAGCAACATGGTAAAAGAAATACTAATATTCATCGGAAAATGGAAAAGCAACATGGTAAAAGAAATACTAATATTCATCATTTAAAGATTCTTACAAATTATCAAAATATATTCAAAATAGTAATGACCAAGCACAAGTTATGACGTGGAACTCAATGAAGTTTATATAAAATATGTTAAATATAAATAAAAAATAAATTATATGATGTAAATATTTTTGCAAAGTATCAAAATGTCTTCAAGATAGTAATAACCAAACACAAGAACTTATGATGTGTAACTCAATCGAGTTTATGTTAAATATAAATAAAAAATAAATTATATGATAATAATAAAATCAAGATCAATAAATAGACTTTAAAAACACTTTTCCTATACTTTAATCAATTGTTTGACCGTTTCTAATATCATTGTTGTAAGTATATAAACTTTTAGAGTTTGTACACTTCACTTATATAAAATCTCTTTGACATAGATGGCAGGACTTAAGATATTTATTTTCCATAGTTGTTATCAGAGTTCTCTTTCACAACGTGAGAGTTCAGTTAAGTGGAGAACATTATATTGGAAATGGAACTTTGTTTATCATGAAAATGAAATCTAAAGTTTATAGGACCTAGAGTTAATTATGATAAGCAGAAGAGGAAGCCTAGAATTTAGAAGAGGGAGAAGTGTATCATACTAATTACGGATTCCTGTAACTTATTTATAAGACAGAAGAGGAAGCCTAGAATTTAGAAGAGGGAGAAGTGTATCATACTAATTACGGATCCCTGTAACTTATTTATAAGACTAATGATAGATTTTAAGATATTAAAATAATTTTAAAATGAGAATTTTAAAATATAAAATAATTTTGTAAGATATTAAAAAACAAATGTTATAATTTTTATAAAAAGTTAGATAAACTGTTAATTGGGTTTATCCGTGGTTATTGTTGAAGGGTGTTTTTCCTCACCTAAGTTCAATTCTATCAAGTGACATGTTGAGCTTTTAAACGAGCAAGCTATCCAAAAAGGGTTTCGCGAGAAGTTATTCCAAGTTTAAAAATAAATAAATAAAGTAAGTAAGTAAGAAAAATCCAAATCATTGTATTAATAAAGTATTTTTCAATATTTATTTTACTTGGTAGTAATTATTTTGATCTTACTAATTTCAACTTGTAACGTTTAGTATATGTTACATGTATCATATGATTGACTAAAAAAATCTAATATAGAAAGATATGTCTTGCTTCACTCATTGTCTTCGAAATGTAATTAATCACTTTGGAATAACTAGCAGTATTGAAATTATATGGATCAATTTTTAATCGTAAATAAACTCTTAGAAGATATTAGTAATTATACAAAATTATATTAGAAATTATATGGATCAATTTTTAATGTAATGATGTCTTTGTAGCTATAGTAATTACTAATTTAATGCTTAGAAGATATTAGTCTCTAGTTTATATTTCTTCTGCTTGGCTACTCCTCGAGGTATAATGTTGCAAACCTAACTTAGAGGGAGTGTTGGTATTCATCTTAAGGTTTCTTGCAAAAATGAGATCTTGCATTTATTTGTGGGATGTTGCAAGAAACACAAGAGTTGCTAAGTAACTGCTCGCTCTTAGATTTAGAAGGCTAAAAAACCCAAGCACATGCATTGTGTTGAACATTTCATTTCAACAATGCATAATTGAAAAACAAAACGAGCTACAAAGGGATGTTGAAAAATGGCCAAAATATTAGTTATTTATTCAAAGTTTCCCCAAAATCCCCTCAATGGCTACTAGTCGGTTCTTACTATCCTTGAGCTCTTTATTCATCTCCTTATAGTTGTAGGTCATGACTTGGTTTGCAACATTGGAGAAAGTTGGAGCTCCTTTTCATGAAGGCCTCATGGAAGATTACCTATTTCTTTTCCTTTTCTCGAAAGAACTTAGTCATGCACCAACCCAAAATTGAGATAAAAGGTTCAAGGGATATTGAAAAATAACCAAAATATTGGTTATTTATACGACATTTCCCCAAAATCCCCTCAATGGCTACCAGTTGGTTCTCAGTGTCCTTAAGCTTTGTATTCATCTCCTTATAATTGTAGGTCACAACTTGGTTTACAATATTGAAGAAAGTTGGAACTTCTTTTCTTGAAGACCTCATAGAAGATTACATATTTCTTTTCCTTTCCTTGAAGGAATTTAGTCATGCACCAACCATTAAGCTATTTCTTTTATTCATTAAGCTATTAAAAAGAGAAAAAGAAAACTTGATTGCTCACTTTCAATTTGAATAATGTAATATGCCTACATTCAACCATAGTCATGCACTTATTGTAGGTTGAGTGAAATCTTTACACATTCAAATTCTAGCGACAACTCGAACATGAGCGGAACGTCATGTATTCACAAGTGAAGTTTAAATCTATTTATTTATGAAATTTAAAGTTATTATCTTGAAAGACAATTCAATCATTAATAAAAGAGCATCTAAATATTATAAAGATTTTATTAATTTTAATTTAATTAATAATATTTTTTTTAAATATTATAAACATTGGGATAAGTATATTTATTAAATTTGTAATTAAAAAACAGTTGATAAAAAAATAAAAAATTAATTCTATAATTTATTTATTGTTAATATTAAATTGAAACTTTGTTATTTTCTAAATAATATATTAAAATATACAAATAGTATTATACAAAATATTATAGTAACTACGTTACTTTCCATTTTGTTTACATTGTTAATTAAAAAATTGAATCATAATCCAAAAAACTTATAAATGAAAATATAAACTTAAAAAACTTTTTTTAAGTATTAAATAAAATTTAAATCAAAGCTATAAAAAAACTTGATAAATGAAAATAGTGGTGTAAACTATTAAAATATAAAATGAAAAATGAAAAATGTTGTGAAATATAAAATAAAAATAAAATTTAAACATCAATAAAATAAGGAAAAAATTATGAGCAATGACCAATAAAATAATAATAACAAAAGTACAAGTAAATTATAAAATTCAAAATTAAATAAAATTTAAAACAAAAAATATAAATAAATGAAAAAATAAATATGAATAATGGAAAAAAAAATTGATCATCAATTATTAGCACACTTGCCTCATAGGAGTAAGTCGAAGTTTCAAACCACTGACTTCACATAACAGAGTGTCTTAACAATACATTCCATCATCGACTTTCTTACACCTAGAGGGCATGCACTCTAGCCTATTAATCCCATCTCGTTTATTTCTTTTTCACATTATGATTGAGTTGTACCAGTGACCCACAAAGATGTCCCAATACATAACAATCACCCTTAGTTCCCTCTTAATCCATTATTCCTCCCACCATTCGTCCATTTATAATTAACTCGTTGGAATCTTTTTTGAGGACACTATACACGACTACCATTTGCATACTCATATTAATAAATAAAAAATAAAAAGAATTATTGAATAGATCCTCTATTGATTATTTATCTATCGTCCCAAAAAAACACCTTCTATCATTGAACATTTTAATCACCAAAACAATTCGATATTCTCTTTCCCCACTTTGAAATATTCTCTTTCCCCACTTTAAAAATATGCTAATTGTATTATAACCTCCTTATTACTCCTAATTACTCCTAACCATTATGATTATTATGTTTCTTTTTCATATATACTTTTACATAAATCAAACACACTATAATAATATTTCACACATGGTTCTCTTAGGAACATATACACAAGCCTTAACTTCAAGCCTACCACTGGGACGTATTCATTCACTATTCGTTTTTTTCCCTTTATACTCTATACTATGACTATTTATAAGTTTTTTTTTCAAATTTACACCGCAAGTTCATTATCACTTAACCCACCTAACTTTGACACCCATAAAATAAACCATTTCATTATAAAATATTTACATTTAATAGAATAGAATCCAAAAATTAAATTTAAGAAATTACACTATTTGATTAAAATTAAGAAATTACAAAATCTTGTTATTGAATAACAAATTAAACTAATTAAATTAACTCTCTTTTTCTAAAGTAAACATGATGTCATGTGTTTTAGTGAACAAAGGTGAGACTATTGAGAATTTGATTATATCTATTGTGTTTCATGACCACCATGCACACTTAATAATGTGTTAGTGTATTATTATGTGGGAGAGTCACTTAATATTACTATGTAAAGTTATTTTAATTGGTTATAATACTTAACATTATATATTTGAATAAAAATTCATAAGTATAAATAAGTATGTATAAAAAATTAATATTTTATTTTATTAAAAAATTATTAAATTTTAATAATTATTTTGAAAATTTATTCTTTATTATTATATATAAAAATTTAATAATTAGTTTTATATATTTATTAAAATTTTATTAATTTTTATTAACTATTATAAAAAATTGTTCTTTATTATTATATTATCATAAAAAAATTATTTATTTTACAATTATTTATGTTTTATATAAATAAAAATTTTAATTATATTTTATATAAATAATAGCATTTATGATAATTCTTAATGTGATAATCCTTTCCAACTTCCAAACTAAATTACCAAGATTAATATTAAACTTTAAAATGATCATTAAAATCGATTAGCAAATTGTTTTACCTCAAACTACGTCGACACCTTTAAGTTAAATGAGCAAGGGATTATAACTAATTAAGATAGTCATCTCAATAGTTTGAATTCTTAGAGATGATTATCACATGAAAATGCAGATTTCATATACAATATGGTAAACATTCCAAATGCAAGGAGTTTGGGGATTTTAGCTAGGGTAAAGAACACATTCTCTCCTTCTTTCTTTTTAATAATTTTATAAAAAAAAAAAAATCTTATATGTTAGAAAAATAAATTCATGTTATTTGTAATGTAAGATAGTTACTTCACATTATCATCAATCAATGATGCTACATATTATGTTAATGTTATGGTAATGTTATAATCCTCATTTATTAATAATATAATAGTTATGGTTAGATTAGTTTGGTGGTAGGTTACATTATGTTCATTTTATCTGTTATTTATAATAAAGGAGATTCATTTGTATAGGCATTTTGTCTTGTGTATTAGATATATTGTAAAGGAGGTTTTCCCTGTGAAGTGTCTTTTATTCATTAACTCTTTATCTTTTAAGACATGGAGTTACATCTTCTTTCTATTCTTATGTTATTTGGGGAAGTTGGTTCATAACATTTGGTTTAAGAGCATATCACCCTTGGGTTTGGCTCCTTCAAACACACCACCTTGGTATTTTCACTAAAAAATAATTTCTAGAAAGTTTTAGATAGTGAAAATTTTTGGAGCTTGAGGAACCATAGAGAAGTACATGTGGTAAAAAAATCAAGTTTTATTTCCCTATACTTTTGTAAATACGGGATGTGAAAATTAGGGTTTTTTAGTAGTCCTAGAACTAGTCTCAAACGGGGGTTCTTGGTAAAATAGTCATATCTAAAGCTAGATATGTCCAAATTGAGTTCCACCAGTTCCAATGGAAAGAAGAAAAATTATAGTATTCCAGGTTCAAATTTTAGAAGTAGATCTAAAACATTGGACATGTAGCATAGTGTACAATATTGCTTTCTTGGAAAGGCATAAATCAATGATTTTTGGGAAAGTTACCATAAGTTTTTGTTGGCCCATCAAAATTTGTTCAAAGCTATAGTATTGAAGAGAAGAAATATCAGTATACTATAGGTCAAAAAAATGCATACTCAGAGGTGGACGGATTTCATAGTTACATCAAGTGGAAAGTTGACCAACAAATCAATATTTTTAAGGTATGTTCACTTGAAACTTACAAAACTTTTATAGGAAGATATGTTTGAGATGATTCAAAAGGTGTGGTAGATAGAAAATAGAGGATAAGTCTAGTAATTATTGGGCTCACATGGCAAGAGGTGGTGTAAAAAATTCTACACCCGCTAAACCTTCAAAGAAGTCATTCATGACTTATGAAGAAAGTGAAGAACACATAACCAAGTATCCAAATTTTGGAATCAAGTTAAGGAATTAGATGATAGGACAATGAAACAAGTCGATTTGGTGTATTTTCAAACAAAAATAGAAAATAATATAGATCAAAAGATAGAAAATTGCACAGTTTCCTTAAAGACATGCTCATATATACCTTAGATGAAAGGCTCTCTAAAAGTGATGATGTGACCCGAGGAACTCGTGAAAATAAAGATAGTACTAAAGTTAAACAACCTTCCATAAATAATCATACCCTAGGAAAATTTAACTCTAATATTGGATGATCTGTAAACTGCCATAGATATTCCACTAGAATAGTTCGTCGCAACAAATCTGATAAATAAAACTGAAATATACACTATGAAGGTTAAATTCCTTTAGATTCCAGAATATTTAGTTACTAATTTTATGCTTAATGCACAAAATAGATAAAATTCAGAAAATAGAGAACAATAAAGTACAATAACACACCATCTACAAGATAACACAAAGATTTCCTCTAGGAAACCCTTATGGGAGAAAACCCAGCTAGAAGGTGAGGTTGTTTTTCTCTCTCTTCTTTGGTATGGAAATAATGCAAGTACAAAGGAGAAGGCACTCTCTATGGAGTTACTTGAGACCTGCGGCCAGTTAGGCTGCTACACAACATAAACCCCCTCTGTTATGCTATCTAATTCCCCACTCTCATCTGTTCAACTCAGCTATGGGACAAAATACAATAGTATGAAATGGAACCCCTTCTCCTCCTAGTGGCTCAGTATTTAACATAGCCCGATAGCCATCTACGGGTAGGTTTTTTACTTCCTCAATGTTCGATTGTGGTAGGGATTTGAAACTTCTAGAATCTTCTTGAAATTCCTCACCTGGCTAGCCCCATATGCATGATTAATGGGGGTTGATGTGGCATCCTCGCATACCATGGTGGTCAACAGGATAGATCAACTTGTGGGAGGCATAATGTTTGCATACGAACTTCAATTGACGCACGACCTACATCGTTGGATAGGTCTCAGAGTCTAGAATATCATCAAAGGGGAGTGTGCAATTTATGGAAACTAAAATCCCCCCCCCCAAAAAAAAAAAAATTAATGCCTCAAAATGGCTCTGGAAGGTTTCGAACCCCAATTTTCCAAACGGGGACCTGACACTAAAATGAACCTGCAAGTTGATTCCTCTAATTTTTCCACTCTAAAAGCATCGAAATAAATGAAAAATAATATAACAATCCAATCCATATCATACCTCCCCATTTAGAGAGGCTTTCAGAAATATTTATTGAATGAGGTGAGGAAATTTTTCCTCTACCTTCTCCCTGGAGTACCACTTTGATTTGCTTGGAAGTTGTCCTTTCAACCTTGTTGGAGTTACTTCACACACACGTAGGATTTATTTTTCCTAAGGTTTTTCCTTGTTTATTAGTCATTATTCAGTCTCCTATATTTTAGGAAGAATATTCCTCTAGGGAGAATATTCTCTTTCAATTGACACTTCATTTTGACTAATTGAGTTGATTTTAGATGCTGCATTGGGATTATCACCATGCAACATTGGGATCATCACCAAACTAGCACATTACTCATGATTCCCTAATATCCTCCTCACTTCACTCTATTTCAGTCAGTTAACTAAAGACTGATAGACTAGTTAACTCAAACTAGGTGGCATTTCACTCTCGTAACTGCCTAAGAGACTAGACTAGGTGGCAGTTTACTCCCGTAACCACTGGTGTGTGTCCAGATCACTCTAGACCACCACTATGGTGCATTAGTTACACATGTATCCTATATCTATTGTAAATTATTCACTCTTTGAGTGTGGAATATGGCTAATGAGAATTCTTCCAATTCTTTCTCTCTTGCTTCTTCTTTCTCAATTTATCTCTACAAATGTGTGTGGTATCTTCTAGCTATATCTATTCTATGCAGGTTCAACACATTACATGGTATCAGAGCCGACAGACTACTAAGAAAATCTACACCAAATTATTTTTTGCAGGTACTGAAGATTGAAGAACACAGAAAAGATGGATTATTTGCTAGAAATACTTCTCACACCTCATAACTATTTGGAGTGGAAGCGAAATTTTTTTATTTTGCTTAGATGTAGAGGCTTGTACCAAATAACTATGGCAATGGAAGTAGATCTTGATTCCGCCGATGAGAAAAATGATTTTCTCAATAGACAAGATATGGCCATAGGATGTATCCTCTGGTTTATTTCTCCTGAAATTCTCCATCAAGTATATGATGACTCACAAGAATCAACTCCAAATGAATTATGGACCAGATTAGAGGTTCTATTTGGGAATAAAGAAGATTATGAAGATTTCATGCATGAGGTTGAATAGATAGAGCCAGAAGATCAAGCCTCTTATTATGAAGAGTCTTCTACAAAAGTATTTGCACAAATTTGCATTCCATTAATTGAAGATGATGTCTACTCCATTTCATATTTGTTTTCTGAATTTCATGTGGAAGATATATGGCATGCATCTCAGAGGTCACATGCAGACACTTTTCCATGTGTAATGCAGGCATCTCAGGAGACAAAAAGGGAGTCGTGCACATCAGACTCAATTCTGATATTTTCTGAGAAAAATTTGCAGAAACAAATTGGATATTTGAATTTCTCTCAGGAAAATATCCAATTTCAAAAAACAAATCGTTTGAAACGGATTCCAGGAAGTGAAGTTATGATCATTTTAAAATCAACAAAATTTCAACATTTTTTTTCTGGAAACGACCACATGGTTTTCAAAATTTCATCCAAAATTTATTTAGATATTCTTCATTACAAGAAGAGAAAGTGGATATGTGTGGACATCTCAATGGTGCATCTACTTCATCAGATTCATGCAGACATCTACATATTCAACAAAATATTCAATGAGCACAAACTTCCACAGTTGTGAGGTCTTCTTAGAGTGAAGGACACGGTTGCTTAGCAACTGCTTTTTGTTCCTTCTCATTTTTATTTTTTTTATGCATTGTAATTTGAGGGAGGATTTTTCCCATGAGGTTTTCCCTCTTTCCTTGTTTATTCCAGTGTATCTTTTTTATTTGGGTACCTAACATGTCCTCGTTGTCGGGACCCATTCTTTATTTTCACCATAGTGATGTTCAGGGGGGGTGTTGGAGTTACTTCACACACACCTAGGATTTATTTTTCCTAAGGTTTTTCCTTTTTGATTAGTCATTATTCATTCTTCTATCTTTTAGGAAGAATATCCCTCTAGGGAGAATATTCTCTTTCAGTTGACACTTCAATTTGACTGGTTGAGTTGAGTTTAGATGTTGCATTGGGATTATCACCACGCAACATTGGGATCATCACCATATTAGCGCATTACTCATGATTCCCTAATATCCTCCTCACTTCACTCTATTTCAATTAGTTAATTGAACACTGATAGACTAGTTAACTCATACTAGGTGGTAGTTCACTCCCGTAACTGCCTGAGAGACTAGACTAGGTGGCAGTTTACTCCCATAAATTCCTGAGAGACTAGACTAGGTGGCAGTTTACTCCCGTAATGGTTGGTGTGTGTCCATATCACTTTATACCACCACTATGGTGCATTAGTTACTCATGTATCCTATATCTATTGTAAACTATTCACTCTTTGAGTGTGGAATATGGTTAATGAGAATTCTTCCAATTCTTTCTCTCTTGCTTCTTCTTTCTCAATTTCTCTCTGCAAATGTGTGTGGAAATTTCTATCTAGATCTATTATGTTCAGGTTCAACACATTCAAAAACCCAATCTGCCAAAGTTCTTGCTACCCTTGTCTTGTAGTTCAGGACCACTTCTGCAAAATTGTGTCATCTTCTAACTCTACCTGAGAATCTAGTGCTAAGTACTCTATGGAAGGTAGGACCTGCTCCTCCTCCTGATCCAACATGGAAGGCTCATAGAGTTTGAGATTCTCCACATTCATTATTGAGTAAATTTTCATGTATGGGGGGGTATACTAAGTTTGTAGGCATTATCTCCCACCTTTTCCAACACCTCAAAAGGACCATATCGTAGAGCTTTTATCTTCTTACCAGGACCCTATAGCCTTTCCTTTTCCATTTGTAACAGTACTTTGTCTCCCACTCTAAATGTTCTCTATGTTATGTGTTGGTCATGTCTAGCCTTGTACTTTTCCCGTGATTTCTTCATTGTCTCTTGTACTTGCAAATAGATCTAGTTCATCATCTCAACAATTTTTTATTCTTTTAATTCATATCCCATGAGGTCCTTCCTCACTCCTCTTTGTTGTCCATATACAACATCTAAGGGTGAAGGTGGAAAATACCCAAAGAAAGTTTCAAAAGGTGACTTACCAATAGAGGTGCTGACTTCTCTATTATAAGAGTGTTATATATAAATCATATTTTCATCTCAAGTATTCTTATGCTTCTGATTGTAACCCCTCAAAAGTTGCACCAAATTCATGTTGTCTACTTTAGTCTTCCCATCTATCTATGGATGAAATGTTGTATACCTCTTCAACTTAGTGTCCATCTTCTCCCACAATGTAGTCAAATATGCATTGAGAAATCTGGTATCCATGTCTGAGATGATGCACCTTGGTATCCCAAAGTGCACCCAAACCGGTTCAAAGAACTTGTTTGTTGCTTCTTGTTTGATGATGGAATTTTTACAAGGCATGAGAAAGCACATTTTGCTGAACCTGTCAACTACCATAAATAGATAGTCATGTCCCTTCCTGATTGTTGGTAAACCTCCCACAAAATCCATGGAAATAATTTTCCAAGGTTGAGTGGGTACAAGTAAGGGATGGTATAGACCGTGCTTCCTGTTACTGGACTTGTTGGTACAATAAAGTATACATACTCTAATATATTGTGCTACATCTTCTTGCATTTTGAGCTAGCATAGATATTGTTGTAGTCCGAGGGAAAGTATGAGAAGTTTTTAATATATCTTTACATGGAGAAACATATATTATAGCATCATGAGCAAGCACATGTAGAAATACATGAAAACATACACAAGTAGTGGGAGAACCATCAATGCACTTTATTTTTTTGGTAAAATGGCCTATGTCTCTCCATTACATAGTCCCCCCCCCCCCACAGACACACACACAAATATATATGTGTGTGTGTGTGTGTGTATGTTATACAGTTATCAGACAGTTATACTTCTTAACTACCTAGTCAATCGACTCTAACTTTTTGTTCAACTGACTTCCCTAACCGAATTTTGCAGTTGAATTGGTTGATTAACTGAAGGGTCTATTCGACAGAGCCAACTAGCCCCTACAACCTCTCCCCCCCCACTGCCTCAATTCCTTTCTTGTCCCGAGCAAGGGGGTAGTGTGTCTATTACATTTGAAATTTTTTGACAAAATCTATTGGCACCTTCAAAGAGGTTTTCACCAATGAGTCACATCATTTTGAGAACATAGAGAAAAATAGATAGAGAATTACAGTCTTTAAGAGTGAGAAGAAGTGAGAAGAAATATTCTAGTGTCGATTGGTACTTCAAAATTTGATTAAATGTTGATTTCTTGATTATTGAATCTATTTTGCCTGCGGTGACTGTCCATTGGTTTATTTAGGGATTACCCATTCGTGCAGTTTTACATTAGGTGGCAGCAGTGTTTTTTTTATTTGCTTATGTGACTCTCACTACTACATTTGTACCCAAAATCTGAAAACTAATTTGTCTGAAATTCAACAATTACGCGTTTATAATCCGATGAAATTCTTTTTTTTTAGGCGTTGGTGGCTCATCGTTGGATATTAGACAGAAAAAAACATTCATTGGTTCGTCAAAACATCTCCATCTAAGATCCTACTGCATTTTTTGAATATTTAATATCAGTATTCATCGAATATCTGACCAATACATCGTTGATTAACCACCTCTTAAACACGTTGGTCCCATGGCAGGGTCGTCGATAATCTGACACTTACATTCGTTGGAGCTATTGCCCAATCATCGAAGGATTCCCCTCATGGTCGTCGATAATCCGACACCTTCGTTCGTCGGAACTATAACACAGTCGTCAGATGCAAGCTCTCTGGAGTCGAATATCCGACGAGAATAATTTGTTTAAAAAAAATAATAATACCAAAATGGTATATATACCCATGGATATATCCCTATATACCTAGAGATATATATTGGGTATATATTCATATATACCTAGGGATATATATATCCCTGGGTGAAGTAAAATATACTTGTATGCATTGTATTAGTGATCATTGAGGACACACATACACTTGTCTTCAATGATCACTAATACAATGCATACAAGTAGATTTTACTTCACACTTTTTCCTACAAAGGATAACAAAATTTCATAATCAAATCAAGTATTAATTTTTTGCTTATTGTCGATACCTTGCATAATATATACAACTTTGTAAAGGAATATTCTTCCTTACAAGTAAGATTACAATCTGTATGTTATTTATCCCTATATTCAAAAACAATATTCAAAACTAATTCTACAATCCACATTCTTCCAATCTGTAGGTTCTTTAAAGATAGGTTTGGAACTAAAATGGTACTTTAATTCAAACATGCATTTAATATTCACTTCCCTACTTTATGATTCCTTTCACATGAGAAAACTCAATCAAATAAGGCAATTATTAGCATCCATGTTGCTAGAAAGAATTTCCAATTAAAATGAATTAACATATAATAAAAGATGCAACTTCTAATTCCTATAAGAATTTCTTTCACTCTCGAATCTCTTGTATAACAACGGTAAATTTTATTATAGTATAATTCTCACAATTAATATGCATTTAAGCTTAATCTACCTCACTTTCATTGGCATGCAAGCTTCCCAAATCAATACAATGAAAAAATTACTTTAAGGAACTTCACTTAAGAACATACATATACTTTTCCGTCATTACAAAAATTAGATGTACTCTATAGTTGATAGATTGAAAAGGTTCATTAGTTAATTCTCCTCTAGATTATGAACAAGTTTATTTATCTCAATTACAATGCAAGAATGTGTTATAACCCTAAATTGCACCACACATTCTTACCTGGCATCAGGCCAACTCATATCCCTTCTTTGCCAAAAAACTACTGAACAACTCTTCTAAAAACTCCATTTTTAAAAAGTAAACGCTAGCAGGCCCACTACAGCCCGTGTTTATCCAAAAGAAAATGCTAGCAGACCCACTATAGCCTGTGGGAAAACGCTAGCAGGCCCACTACAACCCACATTTACCTAACAAAACACAAAAACAGGAAAGTTGCCGACGGGACAAAAAGCTATGGGTCAGTTAACTGAAACTCCCAACCATGCATGGCCGAGAGTTCATCCAAAAACCTAGCTCCTTCTAGCCTATAAAAGAAGGGGTAGGGGTACTATTTGGAAAGAGGGAAAATTATAGCAAAGAAACTCTGCCCAATTGCCGAATCCGTTTGTCCCAACCCTTTAGCCTTTCCTCAAGCCTAAGGAGAATTCAAGCAAAGCAGTTGGAGGACAAAGAAGAGGAGGAGCCCAGGATCAGGATCGAGGAATAGTGGCCGGTCTCTATCATTATTGTAAGTTGATTCATCTTGAGATTAATAAAAGAATACTTTTTCCGTCCCAATGCACGAGTTATATATATGTTTTATTTGATTTATGCTTAATCTCTAACCCTCAAGTAGAAAAATAGCATGCATGTGTAGTGTTTTGTCTTGATTGTAGGATTGTCTTTGGAAGGAGCAGTGCAAGAAAGCAGACAAAGCGCAACGGAGGATCTACACCAAACATCAGTAAAAAGGTTAGTAGGTCTTTTCCATGCTTGTGTGTGAAAAAGGGGTTTAGGTTTTGGGGTGGTAGAATAAAAAGTGATTTCTTAAAGGTCATGATCTGCATGCAAGTTTAGCCCTAGCTTGCTAGTCCGTAGGGTATTATTTCCCAACAACAAAATTGGCGACTCCACTGGGGAAAGATACTCTTAGGGTTTCTGGATTTGGTGGAGGTTTTTGGGTAGTTGAAAGGATCATATTCTTTGTTTCTTTGCTTGTCTGTTTTCTGTTAGGTCAGAGCTAGCAGGGAACCTGGTTCTTTATACCAGTTTTTCCTTGAATGTGCTTGACATTTATTATCGGGACACACAGAGGTACACGCGGCTTGCAGAAGGCCTGCACGTGTGTAGCACGTGCCCTAACCTTCTACAACCCGCGTTTGAACACCTGTTGTAGTGGTTTTAGTAGCGTGCATGGATCAAAAAGCTTAAGAGGCAGTCTCCTCTTCCCTGTCAGAATTTTACATTCTCAGGGGGCTTTCTGGATCCTGTCTGGGTCTTGCTAGTTTACAGTCTTGTCTCAGTCTATTTTTTTGCGTTTGTTATTTTTGCAAATTATTTTTCTTTTCTGTTAAGAAGAAGCATCCAAGCCTTTAAGAGACCCTGGTTGTCAATACCAGAGGCCTTTTCAGGTCTGGGCTACCTGTGTTTTGTTTTGTCTTAGCATTTATACAGACCCGCGGCCTGTGCAAGTTCTGCCCGCGGGTACTCGCGCGTTGTTATAGCTCAGCACGCGTTTGCACGCATGTTGTTTCAGTGACAATCACGGGCTTCACTGGTTGCTTTTCATCCTGGGTGGGGCAGTCATCCCCTCCTGTGTTGAGAAGTGTTCCTCTTAGGGGTTTGAGTCTAGGGCTGCACAGTCAGTAGGTTAGGGCCTCTCATCCTTAGCCTGGTTTTTTCTTAGTTGATTGTTGATTAAAAAGAAAAAGAAAAAAAAAAGATTTTGTTTTATGGTTTTTAGACAAGCGTAAGAGTCGGTGCTTTCTTGATTGCCACTGTGCATCTTTTCTCTGGTTCTTTGCGATCTGCGCTTTAAGCCAGAATTTTAGTTTGTTTTCTTGGCTTTGTGCTTGTCGGCATTTTCCCTTTGTTGCTTCATTTAGCACTTAAATAAATAAATAAATGTTCATTTGCTTCTTTATTTGAAGATTGTGTCGTTGCATCAATAGCTAGGAAGAAGTCTTTTTTCATAAGTTTTTTTTCAGAGCATTTAGGAGCATAAGTAGCTCGCAGATTGAGCAAAATTCCTTTGTGTTTGCTGGATGAAATCTTAGAAAAATTGAAAAGAAAAGAAGTCTTTCTTAGTGAAAAGTTGTTGGTTTTTGCATTTTTTGTAAAAGTTTTTGTTTCCAAGCATTTCTTATTCATTTTGCTTTGAGTCTTTACACACCATCAGTTTCACTTTCATACCTTGTGACGTAAAAAA